>JAQGCA010003224.1:0-12193 GCA_034698945.1 Protaphorura quadriocellata | reverse complement strand
CTTGCTTGGATGGCTCTTCTGTCGTTCCTGGCACACTGAAATCAAAAAAGAAAAAGCATTAAATTTTGAATTACTTCTTACTTCTTCAACTTAAATACTTCAATCAATTACTACTTAAATTACTGAATCTGAACCCTTACCTTTTAATGCGGCAGCATACCCCGCATGATCAGTGCATGTCGCCTCATGAAATCTTTTCTCCGGACCATACATCCTGTGGTCCGAGTTATATTTACAGACAAGCTTGCGGGGGGGCTCCGCAACTTTGAATTTTCTTACGTAGTTTCGCCGACATTTCTCCAAATGGATGGACAATCTGGATTTCTGAATACGATGAGAAGAATCGTAGGGGCACTGGATCAAACCATCATCTTGGGATCTTGGGATTCATTCTTGGAATGTTGACTAACTTTGCGTGTGCAGTTCTTTTGATACGTGCGGGCTGCGGCGAATGACCTCCTGTAAGGGACCCGGTTGCCGTTGGTCCTTTATCGCATCTGGACGTCGGAACGGAGTGACCGCGTTCCCGTGGGGCCATATTTGTTTGATTTCATTCTGGCGCCTTTCATTGTGCTGTTTTTCAGATTACTCATGTTGTTGGCTGGTATATCCAGATCTCCATGGCTCGGGCGTTGCCATAACGTTCGCGGAGCCGTTTGGAATGAAGCTTGAGGGCATCTGGTGGCGAGTGGTGATAGGGGAGAGCGGTATAAATGGGGCTTACCACGGGGAACCATACCGAAATGGAGGCCTTGGATAGTGCGGCTGCGATACTCGGGGTAGCCAATTTCTTCGGCTCTCAGTAAACGGAGGTGGGCTGGTCGGCACCTGCTGGGTTTGCGGTTGGTAGATGCCTAAGTTAAACCTTTCGCGACTTATATTGATTTTCAACTGCCGTATACAGGTGTCGGCGATCTCCTTATTCCATTCCGCCCCAATTCTATTCCATGGGTATTTGAGGCTGCTCTTGGGGATTGGGACATCTGAAGTGGGCAGAGTTCCCGGTCGCTGTTTTAGTCGTCCGACTTTAGACAGAAGATTTTGATAGCATGCAGTTAGGTTTCGGATCTCTGCTTTGTCGTATTCCTCACTTCATCTAGTATCAGTCCATTTTTCTTCCGGTTGTGGTTGCGGTACCACGGGGCATAGATTATCGTCCGTATTTGGTAAGGAGTAGATGGGTCGTCTCCCATATGCTTTGCCGTTCACTCTTGCATGTCCTGATGACCCATGGGCGAATGGTAAGCTGGCTTGCCCCATTAAAGGCGCGAACCGGGTAAAGTAAATGTCCGCACGTCCAACTGTCTTATCGAAAGTGGGCGGTGACGATAGTTAATCCCCCCAAATTCTTTATATTCGCTTTCGTAAATGAAGCCCCCGAGTTTCAAGAAGCTGCTGTAGGCGCTCTCGGCGTTATAGTGGCAACGTATCCCTTGGTCTAACCAATAATGCGCTCTTCTTGGTGCTGACGTACTCCCTCGAACGCAATCCACATAAAGACAATAGAGATCGAGTTTATAGCAGTTGTTGTATAGGGCCGAGATTTCCACCTCAGGCAAGCGTTGTAAATAAGAGATATTGTATTCACCTCTACGTGGGTCATAATGGAGAGCGCTTTTGAGTGATTCAATCCATAATTTGTAGGACATGGGGCGGGCGGGCTCGAACCGTCCTATTTGCTATGTTGGTTGTTCTCGTCGTGGGAGGTTCCATATGCGCCGGCGGATAAGGCGCATTAGTATGTCTAGTATCCAACGAAATTCTGCGACATGGGAGTTGTATTTCGCGTATCCCACGTTGCAAAGTTCTACGGGTTTGGGGTGATCCATAACGGTGAAGTGTCTCCCTCCCTCCTCATTGCCTCTCGCCAATTATACATCGCAAGTGTAAAGCACGTGAGTGGTTGTTTTCTATTTTTCCTGCGGTTGAGTGGGTTGGTTCTTTTCCTTGGTCCCATCGTTTGACGGTATCTGTCAGAGAAATAGAACGGAATTGGGTATTGTAAATAAAGTGAATTACATTCTTTACAAAAATCTGTTTTGAAGGAAGCGGTTAACTAGTAGTTAGCTCTATGTAATAGGGTTGGGGTGTGGATAGTTAGTTGGTGTTCGAGGGGCGTGTCTTGTAGCGGTTACCTTAGTTTTGTAAGCATAGTGCAATATACGTAGTAAATGTTAGGCAGGTCCGTATAACATGTATCATACATGGAGCTAAAATTCTAAATTATGCTCTTTATAACGCTTTTCGATATTCAACTTATGTAGTTCCTGACCCAATCTCGAAACCGCATAATTTCGGAGGCATTTTAGCCTAATCCTCTGAAACCGCATCACTTTGGCTCCAGAAGGTTATTAACCCAATTTTTAAACCGCATCATTTCGGCTCAATGAATTTATTAACATAATCTTAAAACCGCATGTCACCTATGCCTCAACATTGGTTTCGCCTCAGTGTCATAAAACGGTGGCTAACTCAATGTTTACTAGACTACAGGGTGTTCTAGAATCCAGAAATAGCAAAGGCTAGAGTACACGAAGAACTATGTTGCGCGGGCAGAAGAATGGCATGGGAAAAACCCAGCCTCAAACTCTTGTACCAAGTTCTAATGTAAATATGCAAATTAAGACGGAAACTCGAATTGTGACTCTCGTCAGTAATCCCAATAAGGTTCTGTAACTGATACTACAACTAAATAAGGAAATGTGAACACTAGACGATCCTAGATATTATTAGAACCAAAATGCTAATCCTAAGGAACAACTACCGTTAGCAAAAAATCTTCAGTCGTCTATCAGACTCAGAAGTAGAAAGTCTTGTATCCGACTCCTCCAAGTAGGGAGCCCCTGCACTTTGGTCCACAAAAATGATTCTCGTGCAGGAAATCGTTTAATGTCTTCAAACATTTCCCAGAAAATGTAATTCTCTATTGAACAAAAACTCTAAATTGAAACGAAACAAATAAAAAGACTTTACATCGAATGACTGTGAATCCGGAATTTATTTCCTTCCCTGTATCCTCATGTACAGGGAGGAGGCCCGCACAATGAACCAGTCTACCTGCTGAGTAATCCCAAAAGGGAGACCTCACAAATCTGGTCCTTAGAACCGTTGATTTATGCAAGTCAACCGGATTTTTGTGCAAATACACACTGTTAAATTGTGAAGAGCGAACCATTAATTTGTGCGAATATGAACTGAATGTGCAAAATTTTGACTGAATGGAAACTGAAATCCCTACATTTTTGTTTTTGCAATCTCTATGACCCTTGAACTACGGAATTGAGCGTTTGCTAGTCTACTTGCGTGCACTAACGCGACTGGATCAGATATACGATCGATGAATTCAATATGGAAAGAAAAAACAATAAGGACCGAACAGCTGCACCTTGAGCTGGAATTGGAAGCATTCATACTTTTCAATTGATGGGTCTGGCCGTATTACTGCGGACTACAAATATTACCAGCGGTAAAAATCAAGACCTGGAATGGGCAGAATTTAACATCTTTACTAAGTCACCATTGTCCGGTACACTGTACTTTTATAGTTTTATGACAAAGTAGTCGTAAAAATTTACATTCACTTCCCTTACCTGGAACACAATTATTTTTATACTTTTGAGCATGTAAATCCTCCCTAGTTTATAATCATAACCGAAGTCGTTACAATGTAACCGTGGTCCATTTGTATGAATTCTTTTGTGACGAGCCATGTTTTTTGACCTCCCGAAATAGGAACAGTCGGAACATTTTTGATAGCAACTTGCTTTACAATGTTTTGTCCTAATGGCGAATATACAGCCGTGGCATTTGTATTTGGATTATTAATTATGGTGGCCTCCAATTTATGTACCATTTCCTTGTGCCAATCATGACGGCTTTCGTCAAACGGTTCCAAGAAGTCCACTAAAATCTGTCCGTGCCTGTCAATTTACAATTAGCAAGTCATATTAATCATACAAGAGTAATTTTAAAAAATGTTTTCAGTCACGTACGGCATGCAAATGGTCCTGTTTTCGCAATAGCAAAATACCGGGTCATATTCTATTGCCGACCGTTTTTCAATTTTTCCGCATTGCTTGCAGTAGCGAAAGCATCGGCAGAACGGCCCTTCATATTTCATTTCTCCTTTTCGCCATATACCCAATTTGCATCCCCTCTTCAAACACATTTGAACACAACTACAATATGTACAATCTAACATAGTTTCATAGGCCACATCGAACACAGCAAAGTTGCATGAAATCTGTTAAAATAATTCATCATAATTTCAAAATTGAATACGCTAGCTATGATAGTCAATTTCAATGTAACTTGCCTTGACCGACCACCCGGAATTTATTATCTTCATTTATTCATGAGGCTTCAGATATCAAGCCAGATCTAAATCTCCAAATCAAATTTTATTTGTTGACGGTTTTGACGGACTCGGATTGTCATTAACCCCTCCATTCAAGATAGTGGAGGCGGTGTTCGGAATACTGGACCAAACGGTCTGGGTGTGAACACGAATGAACTAGAAAGATTACACTATCTCCCTTCTCAATCGTAATCACTGCTGCGAACCAACTTGCGAGATTTGGTGCATGAAGATACTGACTCTCGAGGAAATAAAATTTGTCTGTGGACTTCTCCTCAAGAGACTGTCCTATCCTTCCGTCGTGTTGTCTTCTCTATCATTACTAAGGTACATGCGGGTGGTCAGCGGTAGCTGATGGTGATATTCCTCCCTCCCCGAGTGCTTATTAGCGAAGTAAATATGTGCGTCTTTTTAGTAATGGCTAAGAGACCTGTTGATTCAGAAGCTAGAAGTTTGCATCCAAGCGATGAATTCAAAATTTGAAGGAAAATTGGACAAGAGGAAACGTTTGGGAAAACGGCTCAGTTCTCTTGGTACGCAGATGGATAATTTCACGAGAATATCCTGCCTTTTTTCCTGCTCATGTGACAGTGCTATTTCTCTTGTCTATCAAATAGCTAATCTTAAATTTATTTTGGACAGGTTTGAAAGATGAAGGGAGACAGGTCGTCTCTCGGACCGTAGTTCAATGTCAATTGCGGACGCAGTTCTATCTTCGGGTCGAATTGGTACTATTGTTTTTATATCATTTTTGTTCTTAAATTTTTTGGATTTCTTATGGTTAAAATTGTGGAGATTTTTGTGTACTATTAGTGAAGGAAGGGTTTCATTTGTTGGTGTTGTGTCTAGACGATCGTCTTGCACGTCGGTAGTCGGATGGTTCGTCCATGGGGATGACAGTGTCGGCTGGGGAAATTCATTCTTCCTCCTTTATGGTGTATAGCTTCTGTCCGGGGTAATGTCTTTGAAATGAGTTTTGTGCGGTTAAATCTGGTGGAGCAATGGATTGGCAAGGGTGAGAAGGAGGAGTTCGTTCGATTTTTATTTTAACGCTCTCCGCTTCAATCAGCCGTTGCTGCAATTCCTGGTAGATTGGTTGTTCTGCTGCTCCGACTTCTGTTCCAGCATTTGTGCAAGGCCGACAGAGACACGCGAATAAGATGGTGGCCAATGCTCAGAGTCTGGGAAATGTGCGCGTGATGGTGGACCTGTATTGGTATATGCAATATGCGATTAGTGCAACAGTTAGGACCAAAAGAATGGTCGTTAACATTTTGTATGCCCTGGATTTTAGTGGGTACAGCAGGTCCTGTAATGCTTCTCCAATTTTTGTGTGGTCAGGGAACAAGGATGTCTCGGTTCCATCCATTTTCGCTCGGATATAGTCATCCAATTGGTAGCGGGATCTCATTTCTCGTAATATTTCTAGGATCGTCTCTTGTCCGGTTATGTCTTATACAGAATAAACGCCAGGGGCCTTGAAAGACAGGTCCGGAAGCGGTACTTGAAATTCTCCGGGTCCAAAGCTAGGTAGCATGGGTACATTTACCGTGATTGATTTGTTAGTCAGGTGCACGACATAGTGATCTGTGTCAAAATAAATGTCGGGTCCTGGGCAGGGTACAATGGTCTCTTTGTCGACAATTTCGTGGGAGAGAGGTGACAGCCATCCATGTTTCTGGTCATGTTGTTCCATGTACAAGACCGGCCACTCCACTGTGCAATTTCCCTTTGGTAGAAACATGTAATTCGTTATGGAAGAACATTTCCATAACGATGGATGGATGAACGGGAAGATGGAACGATGGATCCATAATGAGGATGTTTCCATTCAGCCGAGCCTTACACTCTTTCTTGCCTAGCAAAACTCGTGCCAACATAGTTAGATTTCCTCCTGAGGCGAAGTTGCGAATCATCGGTAGGATCCTTCGGTTCGTCAGACACGTCTCGTGGTGGAGATTTTGGAGGACGTAAGTAATATTATCCTTTACGATGTCATACATGTACTGGAACCTTGCATTAAGTTGTTTATCAGAGTCAAACTTGACTCCATTGTAGTGCTTTTTCACTCTTAGTGGCTCGGGCTTAGCAAGGGAAACCCCCCGTCGCCGTTTCTCTTTTTTTCTTCGAATAAGCCACTATTATGCTTAAACTAGTAGTATCATTTGAAAACTTAGTTTTTTTCTAGAAGTAATTAAATAAATTAAAATAAATATACCAGTCTCTCACATCCAAGACTAGCACACAGACGTTCATTTCTCAGATCGAATGCAGAGTGCGTAGTCCAGATAATTCCCGCGTAATATTGGCCGTAGAATGTATATCTCACATGCATTTGTATAATACACAAGGGTTAATAATGTGGCGCACATGTTATGATTCGCCATGTACTTTGTATACCAGTTTGCGTACGTTCATTTTAGATATGAAAAGTGCATCGTCATTATTTTATTAATTCACCCGCTCCAGTGACGCATAACCTATAATTATAATAATTGTAATTCACGGGTTCACTGCAGCCACCACTTGAGACATTGTGTTTTCATTTTTAATTATGTTACAAATGAACAAGGTCGGCATTCTCAGAATGAAAATAAACGACCGAGTGACTGACTTCTCACTTTTCTACACTCAAGTCAATTACATTACAAATAATATTTCCCACCATCAATGTAAAACACGGGAAGCAAAATGAAATGAACGGATGATGCGTATTATCTTATGCTTTGATTAACAACCAAAAATGTGTGCATAAAACACGGCACAAAATTCCACTTCCCCTTGCATGAAAATCTGCGAAGCAGTCCCACGGGGGCCGCGGGGAGGAGGCGCTCGGCGCTCTTTTCATTTAATTATAATTACAATTAATTAAGGGTCGCCCCCAGTTTTTAAATATACGCGCGCCAGCGCGAATTTAGGGACGGGGCCCGAATGAAACCCCTCGCGCAAGCCCTGTTTAATTATAATTATAATTAGTTAAGGGTGCCTTCTTAATTAAAGTGCGCGCGCGACCGCGCCAAGCGAACCTGCTCCGAACTCATCCCTCACAGCACGCCGAATAAAATTGCCTTCAGGGGTTTAGTTGGTGGACATTCTATTACTGCTTAAAATGCAGTCATATTGTTAAAGAATGTTTTTAAGCCCTGACCACATCAGCTTGTTCATCCAAGGAGTTCTCTGTAATTTTGATTATGACTGAATTATTTTCTACGTTAAACCTGGACGTCACGTCATTTCTTAATTCTAGCTTTTAATTCTAGCTAATTAGTTTGTCAATCTTAATCAGTCACATTTCGAACTGAACTGCTTAGCTAATAGAAGGAACTAAACTTTCACCAGGCAGACCTATGTGCTTAACCATTTTTGTCATTCAATCAGATATAGACTTTGAGACTCCGCCCTCAGTATCCTTAGCTGCTCAAGAAAGCCTATTCTCAATATCTTTGCCTGCCCCTGTAACCCAATCCTCCGTATCTTTTGCTGCACCCGAAATCTAGTTCTCCCTATCTTTTGCTTCACCCAAAACCGAGCTCTCCGTATCTTTTACTGCACCCGAAACCGAGCTCTCAGTATCTTTCGCTGCACCCTTAACCCAGCTCTTCGTATCTTTTGCTGCTCCCGAAACCCAGCTCTTCGTATTTTTGCGGCACCCGGAACACAGCGTTTAATGTCATCCAGCGTCCAATGTGTCCAGCTAACTGTATCAATTTATGATATAAGATATTCGTTGTATCTTTTGCTGCAAACAAAATCCAGTGTTTGGTATCATCAACTGCACCAGCAGACCAGTTTTTTATAGCTGGAGGTTGTAGAGAAACTATTCAGCTAACTGTATCAATTGCTGATTGTGTCAAAGGCTGAAATCCAGAATCAAAAAGTTTAAATTTTTGATAGCAAGTACAAGTTTGACTCTCATGGCCTGTCGAAATCATAACGAGAAGGCAATCATAGCGTGACAGACAGACGGACGGAAGGGATTTTATAAGCCCTTTACAGAACTGAGTCCACAGGCTAATAACGCTAAGAGCTTATTGCAAATTTCTCACTTGAACGTTGTATACAACAATCGTGGCTCTACTGGCTACTGAAGCATTTAACATTTCGGGAGCACAGAAAAATAATGTTTCCCTTCAAATGTTGAAAGGCATTGTGATAAGAGAATGGGGTAATTATCTACCCCCGTATTATCTGTTCATAGTCCTGATATAAGGCCACATTGCTCAATTTGTCATAATATGAACTAGGAAGTTTATACGTCTGTATCGTCGATGGTATCACAATGTAATGCGCGAGATTACTTTGATCAGCAAACCTATTTTATGCAGGTAAATTCAGTAGAAATATTTTATGCAGGGAAGTACCCCCATTGTGGAGCAAATCGGATCGATACAGAGGGAGGGGCAACCTCCGCCTCCGCCGCACCCATAATTCTCGGCAGTAGGGTGATTAAACCTGCACGCACCCCTAAAATAATACACTGTGTGTATTATTTTACCCGTGTATTCAATGTAGGGAGTGCGCTCCCAATATAAAAGACACGCTGCTAATGCAAGGGTACACTATCAATGTAAGGGTACACAAGCAATGTAATTGTAAACTATAAATGTAAGGCTGCACTATCAATGTAAGCTTCACTATCAATGTAAGCTTCACTATCAATGTAAGGGTACACTATGAATGTAAGGAATACACCATCATTGTAAAAGAAATCCAGACCAAATTACATTACAACCCTACCCAATACGAAAGTACACCAACCGAATCACAGTACAACCATAAACTATCAAGCAAATTGGCTTTTTCTCGTTTTCTTCGTATCTCCTATCCGGCTGAGAGATGGCGCAGTAGGAGACCTGAAAACTTCGTATTCCAATTTAAGTAAACTCAAGACAGTGAATCTGAAAATTTCGAGCAAATTTTTATACGGTCTGACTGTGATGCCATAGCTAGACGGAACGCGTTTGAATATTACTTAGATGGTATACTCAGAATAGAACGTATGATTTATTCCAGTCCAGATTTTAGCGCACCAAGCGATATAGCGAATGTGGCATATCGACACATGAGGCATCGTACCACGCCACTTGATAAGAAACAGATTAACCTCTGTAGTACTTGAATATATACATTTTACACATAGATAGAATTTGGACGATCAAGTCATTCCATTTTTTGCACACCAATCGACATTTCCGAAGATGCCATCAATCTATTCAGTTGGCAGTGTTCCACTCAGAGCATGAATTGAAAGGCGATGTTTGTTAGTTTATATTGGTGGCTACGAGATGTCTTGAGGTAACCCCCAGAATAATTGTAATTTAACAATTGTCTTGAAGTGGTGGAACAGAATGGATAAATATATAAAATAACGAAAGGTTCTCGCACCAGCCTTCCCAATGGGGTCTCTTCGCATTAATGTTTGATCTCATATATGCCATATTATGAATGGCTTGGCGTGTGAGCAGAGTATGTATGCATTGGACGCATCGACCTTCTCTTTATAAATGTCGAAATATTCCTGAGGGATTATATCCCTGAGTGATACAAATTCAAACTCGTCACATATGCATACATGTGGAACCTCGTACCTCATATTGCAATTTCAATTTGCCCCACAATGTGTTTTTGTTACATAAATTATACCTAACTAATTACCCTGGCTAGATACTACGGCATTTAAAGTATACTCGACTTTTAATGCATATGCGTTTAACCCTTACATGAGTACAGACGTGTAAAGACAGGCACTTTGTGCCCGTCTTTAGACGTCTCTACTCGCGAAAGGGTTAATGAGTGTAAAAATATTTTTCTATCAATATTTTACAATTTGGTATTTCAAATGCGGCACTGCGGTTTGTTCTGTTATATTTTACCGTATTACGGCACTGCTTTATGTTTGGTGGTCTACACTGCGAAAATAATAATATTTTACCATGACTTTGCGTTTATTTCCCCCTTGGCTCGACGAATTAGAATTTCGGAAAATTGGTCGGTTGACCAGATGATGATTGTTTTTACCTATTACTTATTAATGTTCGCTTCTACATATTTTATTATGATATTAGCCTTCATATGTCTCACTAAGCCGGAGATAAATATTTTTTATTTTATATATCTGTTTATACGTCTTCTGTCAAATCACTGTAACTGTAATCTCTGTTTAGTAAATATTAGGTACATAAAAAGTTGTATGTTCTACACATTAATTTGCTCACAAAATAATGACGATATAGTTTAGAGTGGTGGTGCATTTTCACTCGAGGTCAGCTAAACGTTAATTCTGTAAATAGGAATGAGTATTCAATAATAAAAATTATGAACAACACAATTATGCGGACATATAATTCGGCTGACTTGCAAAATGTTTATTTGACTGGGAGGACCACCGCACCGTGTTGAAATGGTAATTTCATACATTAGTGACAATTCCCTGCATTGATCAACATAAATCTCCTGTGGTAGCTGGATACTCAGACTTTGCTGGAAAATTTAATACAGCTGATTGCTAATAAATAATTTACAAGAAATCCTTTAATTTACAATTTTTGAAAAAATTTTGACAAACATGAGAATTGATTTTGCTCGAAAGCACATACAGATCATTTCCGTTGCCAAATCTCTGATCTCACCCTATTAACTTTTAAAAAAGTCGATTTCTTGTGACCGTAAAGTTGGTCAAAGAGAAGAAGGATTTCCGCATGTGTTTGGGAATCCAAGCAACCAGTATGAGTTTGTGTGAAGTAGTTTGAGTAAAACCTCGCGTACATCCCTCATAAGTGCGAATACAAGTTGTTGAAAAAGTCAAGCAAGAAATATTTATGTCGCTAAGCTGTAAAAAACCACTGCCTTGAAGGGGTTACTTCTTTATTAAATTGATAAGAAAGAGATTGAATAAATCAATCTCTGGTCCGAAATACAAAATAAAATATTTTTTCCAAATATTTTAACGACTTTCTGAAAATCTTTTTTTTTCAGATCTCTGACAAAAATTGGATCATGAGATCAGTTTCGGAAAAGTCCATGAAAAGAAATGTCCATGGGATATCCCATGCTAAGATCTTGCGAACAAAATATTCGTATATTTTTTCAAACATTTCAATTTGTTTCTTTCAAACATTGAGTTTTGAGTATCGTGTGAGCTGATGACATTATTTGTGGATTTGTAGAAAAGGTATTTCAGAAAACTTAGTTTACGCAAAATCGGAGAGAAGCACCCCAAATAGTTTCCTCGTTCGTACCAACTGATTTCGTCAATCAAAATCATAAAATACAAAGTGTTTACACGAATACCAGCTTCAATGCAAGAACTTATAGGAGGTTTCAAGTTGAGTGATTAAAGCGATTAAATTGATTTTTACAGATTTCGATTAAAATGGAATCCATCTGCGACTGCGCAGTAGGCGCCAATTCCGATTTAATCAGAGTCTAAATAATCGTCTCCAGAGACAATATTTCTGATTCTAATCAATTTTTTTGAGCGAGGGAGGTTTGAAGTCAGTGAGTGAGAAAGTGAGTCATAGATTCAAATCT
This sequence comes from Protaphorura quadriocellata, assembly GCA_034698945.1. Classification (NCBI taxonomy): domain Eukaryota; kingdom Metazoa; phylum Arthropoda; class Collembola; order Poduromorpha; family Onychiuridae; genus Protaphorura; species Protaphorura quadriocellata. Next base: position 306 of record JAQGCA010003224.1, on the reverse strand, counting down.
AACATTTTAGTCAAATCCTACATTTCGGTTGAGTCCAACGTAGTGAAATTCAACATCAGTTGGTGAGCAATGAGTCCTTTAATAATCATCGTCAGTTGCTGGGCTCACAAATGTCACATACTCGGCGCAGACAAAACATTTAGAAAAGGTCGCGCTTGGAAGGACAACCGGGTCCTCTGACACTGTCGACCCTAAGACATTCGTTCATTGGAGTTCTAAATGAAAATATATGTACAGGGCGTTTACTATCTCTCAGACTACTTTGAAATTGGCGCGTCGCTAACTCAATTAAATATTTGTTGACGT
>JAQGCA010003223.1:0-12194 GCA_034698945.1 Protaphorura quadriocellata | reverse complement strand
CGAATTGTCCATGCTATGAATTGTCCGCGACGAATTGTCTCGCTACGAATTGTCCGCTACGAATTGTCCCGGAACCAATCTAAATTGTTCAGAGTCCGGAAATTTGTTCTAAATTTAGAAAATTGCAATGAATCTTGGAAATTAAAGCGAGGGACAATAAACTGGTCTCAACAAGACTAGGTTAACAATTCTATCATTATATGTGTTTGTGTAATGTTTTGAAATTACACCTTTTGCATACATGACTTGGACCGGATTGGATTGGAGTGGAAAGTGTTTAAGTAATTAAGTCCACAATTCACTCAACGTAAACACGAAAAATTGAATTGTCAGTGGTCGTCAATTCCGACTGTAACAAAACTTCAATTAATGTGTATGTACATCTAAATTTTATATTTATATGGTATTTATAGGTGGATACCTTCAGAGGGAGCGGAGTATGCTTGGCACCTATTAATGGGATATATTATTTATCAAGATATACTAAAAAGTCACAATTAGATGGTTTTTCTGGATGCTTGCTGTGAGGTTAACGTTGTCAATCATTTGTGCATCCAAATTACGTGTTGAATTTCATTACATGGCGGCATATGATGAATCCTGCAAATCTGCAAATAAGTGCCCGGTTCTAATCTGAAGAGGAGGTCTCATGCCAACAGTGTAAAATTTCAAGGTAGAAGTTGTTGCACGCATTTGCAATGGATTACTACCATAACTTGATTGCTCCTGCAATTTCAGCGCTAATTGCACATGATTTGCAGAATAGTTGCAGTGGCCACTTAAAATCAATCGCAGAGTATTCTTGAGATATTGGAATTTCTTAGATAATGAACTTTTGACTAAAAATTGCAGATTCTTCAATGTCTTCTATTTAATTGAAACATTTTAAATGTGAGTATTCACACGTCAACTCTCTTTCGGCGAGTAAAAATAGCGTTCTGACGTTGGTTTGAATGATCGCACTAACTCGAGGATATTTCTTCAGCAACGGATAGGTCATTTATGCTCGGTTCCGGTTATTAACTAAAAGGCAATGCATGATTTGAATTTTAAATTAAAAGATAGGTCACTTAATCCGTGCTGCATGTGAAACTATGCTGAACTAAGAAACCAATTTCATCTGGTCATTATATACCAGGCATTGACTTATGTGGAGAAAAATTAAACTCGTCAAAATCAATCCAGGAATTGGCTAAACTATTCCTGGGAATGTAACAATCTAATTTCTAAGGTAGAAATACTACAGTTGAGAAAAACGTCTTGGTAGTGAGGATCCCAGACCATGCACGCCTGAGTGATCGAACACCAACATAGCTCTGCGATAAGGACAGCATGCGCTACAATGTTATTAGTGAATTTATAAGTTCAGGTTTCCTCCATATGGTAGTGTTTGTTTCTGACCTCCAAGAAACTCTAAAATAGAACTCACATACGGAAACTAACCCAATTTAATCCAATCATTTACTAGATTAAAGCTTACGATCCGTGAGGAAACTTAATTGTAGGTCATTAAGATATTTTGGCACGGCTGCACTAACACTAAAGTCTACACGGTTCCTTTCCATGCAATTTACCTGGGCCGGGCCGTGCACCGCGTCCGTAAGGAAAAGTCTGATGAGATTAAAAGGCCGTTACCCTGACTCACAGCTCATATGATAGGAAATAAACTTTCTGTTCTGGGTCAGAAAATACCCGGGAGTTTGTTCATAAACCCGAAAAACGCATTTATGATCATGTGTAGCATAGTCAGACGTACTCTCCTCCAAACCTAAACCAAAAACCAATTTTTGATTCTGATGAGACCGGGAGGTTCATAATTCCAGACATGGAGGGAAACACACGAAAGTAATCGAAGTCCTCGTTCTTGCCTAGTGCATTGTGTACAGGGTGGTTCAAAATATTTCCGCCGTGGATGTGATGGATGATTCCAATCGCAGTGAGATTGTACAGGGTGTTTCATATTTGATGAATGCGTTTCATGTGAACGTGGTTTAAACTGAATTCTTCTTCAAATCAAACCCATTTATCGACATTCTCTTGGATCTCATATTATTAAAATATAAAGATAAAAGTATCATGATTATTGACCCAACACAAAATACTCTTGATTATTTCCAATTAATTTATTTAGCGAATAACTTCCTACAACTCTAACCTCTAAAATACTTGAAAATAGGTAAAATCTCAATTAAAAATTAGAACAAGGTACATCCAGCCGTCTCATACGACAAAAATGTCTGTTTTTACCAATTTGTTTGAGTAATGGGTAGCCCTGTACGTTCATCCATTTATTAAGCATAGTGGATGTAAGAATAAGCCCAAAATGTAACTTTGGATTCGGGTACATTATGTAGTAGAAGTGGAAGAGACTTTAGAAACCTTCGGTTGGTCGTCAAGAGAGGTTTAAGTTCATGCCCAATCCTGGAAGTTGGCTTAGTCGATATTCGGTTCGCACGCGGCACGGGCTTCGGATTTACTGGAGAAAGTTCCTGGAATTGGAACAGGAGAGGACGTCGACTTTTGTTTGCTTACACTCAACTCCAGGCACAACACAAAAACTGACGCTTTTCTTTGGGTTTTTTTGGTCAACAGAAAACCAAGGTTCTCAAAATAGAACGACAGAAAGTAATTTCTGAAGTAGTCCAGAAAAAACATTTGGAATTGGAGTTGTCAGAAATGCAACAAGAGCACAAGCTTTTTGTGTTATTACAAAATCCGTGTACAAAAATAACAGATTAGATATTATGTAACATGCGAACAAAAATAAAGATTTGCTGGACAAATTCGGCTACTAATTTGTACAAATAAAAAATATTGCTATTTAGTTGTCAATCCAATTTGGAAAATACAAAAATGGAAATGTCTGGGTTTGACAAAAACTTTATACGAATTTTTAATTTCCGGAAGAACAGTTAAAAATATTTTGAAAAAAGGCTTCCGTCGGTTTCTGATACTTTGTATGGAAAAGCATTTGGTTTTGACTTGAGACCGTAGCACTTGTAATTCTAATTCAAAATAAGAGTGAAAGTTAATCCAGAATGGTGCTACAGCTACTTTCACCACTTTCTCATGACTTTCTTTTGGATTCATCATGGGTAAGTCATTTTTCTTTCTTACGACTACTCCAATTTCCTCGTAAAAAAAGTTGACGGATTCCTAGAAATACTTTTCTAGAAGAAACCAAATAGGTTTACCACCCCAAGAGTCTCATTTTACTAACTTTTCTAAGTTCCACTGAGCCTAGAGTTTGGTCATAAACTCTTAACGATAAGAGCTGGGGAAAACTGTACGACTTACGGCTACGACTACAAGTCATAAACTAAAACTTGAGCGGATTTTTTTTCTCAACCCAGGGCATCGGAAATAAGAAATGTCGGAAGTAGCAGGATTCTCGGTATTTTTCGTTGGAATTTGTTAGTTTCTACAAAAAACTGTTAAAATTTGATGACTCTGCATATATCGTGATCTTAAACTTAATTTGTTCGATTGACATGTGCCAATGTTGGAACTTTGCAAGCGTTGCGTTCAATGATTTGTCATTACGAATATTTTAGTTAATTACCAATAAATCTATGCTGATAGAACCAACATGCATCAAAGCGTCGGAACAAAGAATAAATCTTTGGAAAATTTAAAACCAGAGCAGCTAATTTTTAGGCCTGTGAGGAGATTGACATTGTTAATATTGCATTCCAGCGAAAATCTTTCACCAAAATTGTTAGATGCCCATAATTTGAATAAGTTTTGCAAAATCGTCATTGTCATTCGCTTTGCAATAAGCTACTTTCCGAATTAGGACCAATGTCCTTTTACGCAATCATCGTCAGTGGTTCTTCGATAAACTGAAAATACTTTTGACGTACAAATTAATCAGGATTTAAAGTCAAACTCGAGAGCTCGCATCAATTATTTTGAGAATAAGTGTGTCCAATCTGAATTAGTGCACCGCTTGAAAATTATTGTAAAATGCATGTTCTAAAAAATATATCTTTAGTTGCTGGTATTCAAGATTCAATAAATAAATTAGACTACTAATGAGACGTTCAAGTTCGTGAGGACGCTTAGACGGTTTATCCCGAACACATTAATCGAACTGACATCAAAAGCACATGTATCGTGGTTTCCTTGAATTTCTTACTTTATTTACGCCGCTGGAAAATAGACTATTTCATGTTGGAAATGTATTTTTTGTAGAAAAAGTTTTTAAATGCTTACCGCATTGGCTATAAATAATGTAATTACATTAGATGGAACCTCAGAAACTTTTATTAATTAGAAATAGGAGGTTCTGTGACAAAACAGAGCACACGCTCAAGTACACTTCGTAAAGTATGAATGAGATTTTCGTTAAAATTTATTTTAGAAATCTTCAAAATTTAGCTCTTTTCGTTAGTGTCAATTATTGAAATTAGCGACGGCAGGACGGGACTGACATTACGAACCACCGACAATGGAATGGATTTTGAAAATTTGTTTTACGTATATTCATTAGTAGGTGTGGCTAAAATATTGCAAAATTCTAGATCGATCCTAATAATGTGAATTGTGAAGATCTGCTCCAAAATCAAATTATTCTGTAATGGAAGATATTCCGCTTATTGATTACTCCGAAATTCCTCGCGACCTCATTTCGGTGTCCCTATCTTTTACTCCAATTCTCCCACGTCAGTTTATTTCAAAATTAGCTTTTATTTTTTCTACCCACACTCTCTCCACTTTATTTGAGCCAATCTTCTGACATTCTTGAGTCGAAATTCTTCCTTATTTCTCCTTCAGAGCCTTATTGATTTTATTCTTTGCTTTTCTGGCTTCTGGTTCCCAGGTTACTTTCTTTTTGTGATCATTTCCCTAAGGACGTTCTTTTTGTCGTGTCGTCGTCATGTTAGTCGTACATATGTACTTGCACTACGAAGGGCCACAGGACCAAAATAGCCTTAAATAACCATTTGCTCTCAAAAATAAGTGTCAGTTAGACTTTTCTTTTGTACATTGAACATGGAATTTACATGGGATTCTTGTGTCCGGTTTAGTATTCATAATAGCTACTCGGGTAAGACACGAATTTATATGGACAGTATTTGTCTCATCTGCATGAAGCAATTTTACACGCGCCGCGTCGGCATCATTTGTCAAATGAACTCGGTAACATTCCAGGAATGGTCACTTCTCTTCCAGTTTAAAATTCTGGAAACGATTTCCAGAGTCCCATCCGATTCTAATGGTCAAGAGAAAATATTCCAATATTCCGACCAGTTTAACGCCTGACTGGGGTGCTTATCTGTTCTAGAAATTGAAATAGCTTTTGTTTCCAAGAATAATGTATGGAATTTTAGACCAGAGGCCAGACCGTTCGGAAGTAATGCATAAAAAACACTTAAAATATTTGATTTAAAAGAATATCTATATGGCAATTTTTTGACCTGCCGAAATTGTTGGAAATCCAACTCACATTCACATTCTTCCACCACGATTGTTTTGATTTTACGAGATTAACTAAGGAAGTAAGTAGAATTATTGAACTTTTATCGACACGAAGACGACCGTGTAGAAATTACCAATTCTATTTCATTGTTATTTACAACTACTTTCTATTATTATCTTCACATTTGCTGTTGCTCCAAGTCCTAGTCTTCAACTTCCGAATCCTTACACATTGAACTATGTACTTGTACTCCAGATTCCAAGTACGAGAGAAAAGAATGAGGTTCCCTGTCAAATAAATAAAGAGCCGTGGGGAATGAGATTTGAGAATGGCTGAGGGGGATGTAACTATCGTAACGAGTCGGCAAGGGAGGTTCCTCGTCTGTCAATGTCAATTTTGCAAATTATTTCCCCTTAACATACGTATACTTTTATAGTAGGAACACTAATCAGTAGAGTACCCGCACGGGGTAAGAAAGTCAGGTGCAACGATGATGTCTAATGATGGTTAAAGCATTAATTGTAGTGTAGATGGGAGTGCAGTAATGGATTCGTCAAAATAAAGTGAGCACGATTGGGGGCTTTCTCACTCGTAGAAATAGACGATGAGCCATCATTTAACAAAGAACGTGTGATTTCTGTCATCGAACAACTCCAGGTATATAATAATAGCAGAGTATTACTCCAAGTGCCTTCACATACTCTGGCCGCCTTATTCGTTCTTCAGCTAGTTTACGTATTGCATACAGGATAAAGAACGGAAAAATCTTTACGACATTGCATTGTGTGCAGTGTGAGTCAGCACGTAATTCTATTGCACTAGATACAAATATGTAAGCTATCCTCGTGTGATTTCGGGTGCCCCGTTCTTCGAGTTCGGTGTTAACTTGTTACAAAAATATGAGGTGTGTCTACCTTTATAAGACAACCAACGACCATACCTGCCTAGATGTGATTTCGGAGTAGGTGCTGCAAATTCAAGATCGTCTTGTCCGAGTATTTTAGTGACGACTACAATTAAAACAACAACTAGTGTTATATGAAATTTTATAACCAGATTTAGTCTTGTGTGTGTGTGAAATACCTGTGTCGAAAACCTCACGACCAAAATCATAAACGATTTAATTTATTTGACGCATTTTCTCAAGACATGACAGACACAACCTTAAGAGACTCTTAATGTCCAGGACTTAGGTTTGTACAAGTGGTCAGCCATTCTTTAAAGAGTAGTCTGTTAACTTTTACATGTACGTGCTGAATTCTTATGCTAAATATGAGTGAATCCGTCTTCTCGTGTATTGAATCTCTCATGTAATTTTACACCACTGGAGCATCCGTTGTGAGGGTTCTTTCCACTTTCACCGTAGTGGAGGGTTCAAAAAATTGCATACATAGCAGTGCCTGAATATATTTGCAGGCCAGGCTTATCTCATATAAGATTTTCTCTATTTTCACATTCACACAGATGAGGGTTGAATCTTGCATACGCATAGTTTCACATTTATACCCTTTAATACACAGTGCAGGGAGGCGGAAGACCCTTTTGCTCCGATAATATCCAGGATGCCCGGACATGGACCATGTCATGCACAGAAAATTCAGATCCGAAATAGAAGAGGGAGGTTAAAAGTAATTGTGAGAGTGAAAGTGAGTCAGTGCAACATGCCACTTACAGACAGGGTGGTTCATAACCATTATCTGGCGCTATTGCCGGTCTACACATGAAACCAATGTTTTGTGGAGAATATGCCCTAGCACCAATAAATGGTTTCCAACTACGTACTAGATGATAAAATCAAATTCAAAATTTAAAAAAAATAAGCGGCGTCAGGTCGACAAAAAACATCGAGTTTCAAAAATATAAGCTGGGCTCCGCCTGTCAAACATGAACAATAATTATGAACCACCCTGTAAAGTGGATATGATGTGTGTTTCGCTTATGCCGAAAATATTACATCGGTTGAATGAGTACCACAGACGTGGTCAGACTGATATCCATGACAATGTCCATGTGCGTTGTCCTGGATGAACTGGATGTCGATGTATATAGATATGGACGTCCAGGAATTGCATTAGTGGAAACAGCTTGTGAAGTAAACTCGGGAGAATACTAAAGGAACGCAAAAAGTTGAGTTTTGGGTATTGCATAATTTGGTTGTAGAAATATTTCCAGTTCACAAACTCTGTGTCCAGTGTGCTCTAATGGAATATGGAATGGTTGGCTGTATTTTGAAAATGTTATGTTCAGGAGAATGGGAGAAATTACGGCCTTGGTATAGAGGGTGGCTCGTAACCTTTGTCACCAATTGCAGCGCAATCATGGGGGTTTGGATAAAATGTGAGATGCATTTTGTATAGAATCTTATGGAGGTTCTGGAGAGCTATTCCGCTTTAAAATCGGATGCACATAACTGCGCTGACGAGCGTTTAAGTAGAAATCGACATGAAAAGGTACTGAAAAGACGATTTTTTAAACGGGTTATCGAATAAAATACACCCAAATAATGTTTCGAAAAATTCTACCGATGCTATATTGTAAAGCATTTCTGGAAATATCGTCGATCGGTTTGGAAAAAGTTCCATTTTCACTTCAAATTGAAATACCGCAGATTATTTCCTTCAAAAGCGAGGTGGATCAAAGTAATGCGGCTTGAATATAAGGATAGTGAACTCGGGCCCATTTCTGGTAAGGTCCATGCGCAACCTGCTGTCTAAAATCCAATAAAATTGTAAACCGTTCGACTCAAATTATGTTTAGCATTTAAAGTTATGTGACATGTGAGGTTTTTGTTATGTCCGTTATAATAAGAATTGTAGAAAAGTGCACGTATGATTCGTTTTACGTCAAATGTGGAAATTAAGTTAACAAATGCTTAAGATGCTTGATTTAGTTAAGTGTCTACACAATTTTGTCATTCCAAATGAATCAGGAATAGATTTGAAACATAAACATACGTATTCGTAGTGTCTGAACTTATTGTTAGTTCCTAAAAGTCAAGAGACGGATTATTGGATTTTTGATGGGACTTGTACTTGTGAAAAGGAAACAGAGAAGTATCCACGGATTTCCTGAAACGATTCCACAAAACGAATGTAGTACAAAGAACATAATACCAGCTTTAATACTCGGAAATTTTTTCTGAACCCTAAACTCTCCTAAAGTATTTTTTGATGGCAATGCCTCAAAAATATGTCAAGTAAAGAGGCAAATATTAATATCAGTCCTTTGAAGGTTGGACATCAAAATGCTGTTCGTCTGTTTGATCTCATATCAAACTGGATAGTCCAATACGTTACACATATTTCCTTTTGACCTATTCACTTTGACAGACGATTGAATATTTACTTTGTCAACTGTCGTACGACCAGCATTCGAAAATTAAAAGAATGTGCACCGATAAAGCTAAAAGCAAGAAAGAATTGTCAGGAACAATATGTATGACCTAATTTTAGGAATCTTGAATATAAATTTGATTTAAAGCAAGTAATAATATATATTTTATTTACCAAATGAAAACGTAATTGAAAAAGAAAATAATAATAGATATATTAGTTTTTTGAGAACTAAAGAAAAATATTAGTTCGCTCCTTCATACTGTTTAACTTAAAGTGTACAAATTGTTTCATTTTATTGAACCGCTTCATTGTGACCAAGCGGATCAGTGAAGGTGGCCGCCTTCAAAGCGAATAACGACTTCACCACACTTTGATCATTTTATTTTCGACATGGACGAATTAAGAATTTTATCTTCAATCTGTAAAAACTGAATAAATCTAAATTTATTGTTGTCTGCAATGTTAAAATTAGATTCGGAGTCTTGGAACATCACAATGAATAGTTTACAGTCCAATCAAATGCAAACTTCTACCTACAGAATTTTCCTTTCATGGGAATACTTCTGGTAGATTGATTTAATTGATTTGTTAATTGAAGATAGATTTTGATAAATATGCTAATTGTAATGATGACGTTCTGATGATTTCAGGATTCAGTTGTAGTGCTTTCACCAATAAGAAAAAATGAACGCTTGGAAATATGCATGTGCAAGAAAGTAGAGCAGCCTTGTCCGCAGGATCGCAAATGCTATTTAGATATTCAGCAAAATAATTACACATATTCAAATTCTTCGATCCGTGACCTGGTTCGAGCACCAAAAAATTCGAGGCATGCTTAAAGTGGCGATTACACATGTCAACAATTCGTTGCAATTATTGTGCCAATTTTCTGCATCTAGTGCTCTGCAAATGCTTACAACTTCTGCAAAAACTATATGCAATTGTTCCTAATTTGCACAGAACTAGCAGGAATTTTGCAGACAATTAATGCGGGGTGTAATCGCTAATATACAAGGTTCCGACACACAGTGGGATACATGACGCCCTTTAAATTCAAGAAACCTATGAACCGGTAGTTTAGCACAGGCAGTACCGTGGACAAGTTCGATTTTGTAGGTATGAGTTTTGCATCTGAACTAATTACAAATTAAAAATTTCATTAAAAATAAAATCTAATCTGGAGTCGAGCATCATTTAACCGCGTATGAAACTTAACTCTCCTTGGATAACCGAATTTTCTGCTTCGAAGGAAGTACTTCCAGTTGACTCCTGTGATTTGATTTGTTAATTAGAGGCGAACTGTGATTATACGCGAGCAAATGTAAACGTACGATTGGGTAATTTCCTAATTTAATTTGAGTTGGAGTACCTTACTATGTATTACCTTCGTATCTAAGCTTGAGGATCGAGTTAAAATCTAACGTGAGACAAGAATACGAAAAATAAGAAAATAACATATTTTAATTTTATTTTCGAACCAGGTCTGTCTAACATACTGAACCCCGTTCCTTAGTGAGACTACCAACATATACTGCTTGCACGAACGCGTGACGTTTAATTCATTCAAATAAACTAGATTACTATTTTTCTATTAGGTACCATTTGAATCGCATTTAAATATTTTGATTAGATTAGAGTGCGAGTGTAACGTAAGTTGAGATTTCCTTGACTCACAACTAATCGTAACTAAGACTTTGGGATCTTCCCATCAGAAACTCAGAAATTAGAATCAGGTTGAATCCGTTCGGAAGGACAACGCCAAGAGTCATTTGGGACTAGAGAGATTAATGAGAACGAGACAAGATTTAATCAATGTGAGGGAACTCTCTTGTTTTATATCCTTCCTAATTCACCCGGCGTCACTAAACCTATTAGGACCATGGAAATGTGATTAGTTTTTCTTCGTCCATTTCATCACCAGCAAACCTACCATTCAACCATCCAACTAATCAATTTCTATTAACCTGGGAGAAGTATCTAATAGACTCTACACTCAAAATTCAGTACCTACAACCTAGTAAATTTTAATGAATAAGGAAACCAAAAAATTCCTGATGAGAGCAGAGCAGAGCAGACAAAATAAAAAAAAATGAACAAAAATTGGATTCTAGCCAGTACAACTTCAATAGAGAGTGTAGAACCCATCTAAGGAGATCTTCTAATTAACCTGGGAGACGATGTACACTTCAGCACTACCAACTACCGTACTTTCACAAAGTTAGCCTTCCACCTAGTAAGTGTTCAATCAATAAGTAATTATTTCTAATCAGATGAATGTTAACTATGAACGAAATATTTTGGATATATTCCTCCGGAAGGTGACATTGTTGTCCTATTGTTGTTGTTGCGCTTGCAATTGAACCAAGTCAATCAGATACAACAAACAAAAATTCAACGATTTCTGTAAATTGTGATATTCTTTAACGTTCGTAAGATTTGCTTCTCATGCTTTTATTTAAAAAAAAAGAAATGATAGATTTGATAGCTCGGATTACTGCAGCTGGAAGTGTGAAAATTAATAATCCGCACCTGAATCTATTTTTTCCCTTTGATTTTTGAAAAAAGGCATATTTTCAAAAAACGAGCCGGTCAGGTAAAAAAATATGTATGCACATTTGTGCGACTTGAAAATTTACTCATTAGACTTACTCCTTGTAGCATTGAGTAGAATGAATGCATGTTTCTTGCAAGTCTTGTATGCCTAAGTGTAACGTTAAATTGTGCAACCAATTCTTATCGAATTGTAAGACAAGCTGATTTTATTAACGCTCATACTAAATGAGTTTATAAACGTACGCGATGATTTTAAAAGAAACATGGATTTTCCGGTACAGTAATACAGAGATGACATTGTGTACTTAAGGTATTCGTACAGACTAAATATACCTTCTGTCGGTTTTTTAAATATATATTATATATTTTTTAAACCCAGCAAGGAAATCAAATTCAAATGTTGATTTAAATTGGAATCGTCATAACCAAATTAAAAAAAATCATTCAACCATTTACACAAACCAGAAGCGTGATTTTCCGGCTACTCGTACTAGTTTAATATCATTTTATCATTTTTAATTTCAGGTGAGTGACACAAATTCACTTCTTCGAAGAGACTTCAAATGTGCTTCGAATCCATTCAGTACTTGAATTTTGTAACAGAGCCTGTGTTCTTCCGATTTACGACTCAATATCTACCGCCCCAGATCTAAAGGTAAAATGCATTCTTTTAACAAATGCTGTTGAATAATTATTCCATGGAGGTATAGTGGTACAGGCAGCCCTGAATTCCTCCCTGTGGTATTGATCGTTCAATCCCCCACAGACATGTTCATGGAGAGATATCTGTGGTCTCACCCACATAGTTAGTTAAACCCGGGTTTACCAGAAAATTATTAAGATACGCATTTTTTACAGAATTCAACCTGGAGTCAGGTCAAATA
>JAQGCA010003222.1:0-12194 GCA_034698945.1 Protaphorura quadriocellata | reverse complement strand
TTTCTTTGGGGGGTTTTTATTTTATTTATTTTTCTGCACGGGTGGCTATGGTGGGTTCTACACACGTCAAAACACATCAATTTAAAAAAAAAACTTATAGAAAATGCTTCAATTAATCCGTCTTTCTAACTCTCTAATATTCTTATCTTAGCCATATTACCTATTATTCAAACTGTTAATTTTATTGTATAACATTATAATTAAATTCAAAGTTCCTCTTGTTACTTCGGCCAAGTGTGAATCTTAAGCCCATTTTTACTTGATTTCAAAACTTATTGAAAAAATTATGATGATTTCCGTTGTGTCAATGGCGCAACAGACAGTAAGAGCCTACCACACATTTAGTCCTTTTATTTTTTTAGTTTCAGAGGGTGTGCGCTGATAAATCAAACCGTATTGGTATTCCCAAAATGGAACGCTAACCTCGTTAAGGATGAGTTGTACAAACTCAAATTTGAAAAATTCTACACCGTCTGGCCTAGTCGAAATTTTTTTTTATGGCTACACCACTACTGGATAGCAACACGAATCCTTGAACTCTCTGTTTATAATAATGAAGAGAATCACTGGCTTCTAAATCTAATTGACATTTGCCGTAAACTTGCGTATATTTTTTTCGCGGAGATTGGGTAGGCCTTCCATTCGGTCTGGTGAAGATGCCCCTAGAAGTAAGAAAAATGTCTAATGGGTAGGTACATCTGTTTGTATCGTCTGAACGAGGATCAAACCCTCGCCATAACTAAATCTGGAGCTGCCGTGACATAAGCTCAAGTTAACTGAGTATTGGAAACTTTGTTGACGACGACCTAGAAATGGAAGACAAGAAATTGGAAGTAAAAACCTTACTCTGGCCGTTGCCTTGTAACTGAGTGACGCACTTCCAAGCCTAATCTCGTGCAGTTGGCTCCACAACCTCATTCCTCAATCCACGATTTCTACTACACTGTTCAAATGTATGATCGCACCGCGTTGATTCCTTCTAGATATATTACAATACACGATCCTTTATCGTTCTGCTGATATGTTTTATTAGTTGCAGTAACAATTAGTTGCATTTACTACAGTTTTCCAGATTAATTTCCAAGAAAGACACCAAATGTAACCAATTAGTTCAAATCTGTAAAGTAAAGCGTGTATTTATAAAACCGCGTCAGCATCAGTTTTTTTTGGATTGGATGGGATTGGATATGTATTTATTTAAGTCATCAGCTCCATAGCTCATACAATACAATCGTTTAATAAAAAGTAAAAGTTACTTTTAGTTATTATGATAGAAATTACAAATCAATCCAATATCAACTATTTTGGTAGTTTAGAATCCTGCCAGGCTTCATGCACTAAGATCGTTCCACAAGAAGACAGGAGTCAGTTCTCAGCGTTGCATTGTGACAATATTTTTAGAAAGAATAATTTTGATATTGAATTTTATTAAATTGAATCAATGATATAACTTATCGTTAGTTCGTACGATCACAATAATCAGGACCGGCTTTAGCAATATTGCACCCCGGGCAAAATACTCAGATGCGCACTCCCGAGCCACAATTTTTAAAAAAGCGGGAACTCGAATTAACTTATCTGGGAAAAAAAAGTATTTATGATTAGTAGTTAGTTCTCCAGACTGCTCATATAGTTTTATAAATTAATTTCCCTACGCATTTAGCTTGCAATACCAAGTATGATATCTTTGATTTTAAAGTATTTTGCGACCTACAGATGCATGATGCATAATGTAACATTCCTTACTCTCTTGCCTGGAGCCTCTTAAATCCAAAGCAGCCAAGAAATAGAATGGAATAATCTATGTTTGGATGATCTTGATTGGAGAAAGTATATAGTAGTCATTATTTTTTACGTGCTAAGGACTTGAAGAACTGTGACCCCGTGAAAGTTCTCGGAAACTGTAGATAATGTAAATATATTACTCCACGGCTGATTTAAATATTTATGGATGAATCCGAAATGATGAAAACGACGATAAATATTGGCAAATCATAGAAACGTGGGTGTTAGACGAGTGTAGATATGGATATAGATAATTATAGACAAATATAAATACAGTGTGGACAAGAATATAATCAAATGAAATATAATAGAAATGAGCATATCCGAGATATTTATTCTTCTAACTAAAGTCATTTAATCAGTAAAAACAGAACCTGCAGTATAAAACTCAAAAGGGACAGGAAGAGTTTATATAGTTCCGGGGAAATTGGTCCTGTAGAAGGCCTCTAGACTTTATTACCTAGAGATAAACAATCTGAACCGTATATAAAAAGCTCTGGAATCAATATCTAAATACCGGGTTACACTTTATTGGAATTTCCATCATACTTATGATAACGAAGGATTGTTCATTTTTCATTTGTTTCATTGTTTGATATATTGCCCTGCAGGCAATCTATACAAACACTTAAGGAGATAAGGTTGAATAATTAAATACTATGAATACTGAACGCAACGTTTCTCGTCAGAGAGTGGAAAGCGTTGAGAGTTGAGATTTTGGTCAGTGGTTAACGGCGATTCCGAAATCCGGACGCAGACTTTGAAATAATTTTCTCAAAAAACCCCAGTCTATCGATATTATGAATTTCTTAAATGAGGGCGTCATTGTATTTGGAGTATAGAAAGGTTTTGGTACTACAGTGGCAAATGAATTACACGGTAAGAAGTAGAAACAGTCGATTTCTGCAAACAGACGTTTACCGGCAATCATCTGCTCAGATTGAATTGGAAATCTTTGTTAGGTCAGGGATTCTTAACCTCTTTTTGCGTCACGGTCAGCTGACGAATTTAAATTTGCTCCTTCATTATTTCGAGGACGGGTGGATAATTTGACCACCGTATGCGGATTTGATTGCTAGGACTATATTAAAATTATTGTACAAGGTTTGACAGCTTGAAATATTCTTTGATCACATTTACCTTTGTCATTATTTTTAGCTTATGACGCAGGTTGTGGTGAATGTCAATATCAGAGTCAAAACTGAAAGTCAGGCTACTTACTTGTCAGTATAAATCCAAATTGGGTTTCCTCGTAACTCGGTCACCTTTATTTGCCTGAACATATAGAAAAGGAAATACGCGGCACACATGATATTTCATCTGTAATAGTCGCAACCTGAATATAAAGTCACACACAGAGAAGGAAAACAGTAATTTTGATTGGATTTGGATATCTCTCGGTACGGACAACATATACATACTCTTGCCTTTCCTCGGAAATGTAGTCATTCCAGCCTATTTGGAAGTGACGGATTTAGTTATGTACAGGGAGTTCACGAAAAAGAGCCCAATTGTTTGATCGCGTTTTCGCATAGATACAAGAATTTATGTCGTCGTCAGTCCCATCAAAGTCATTGATACAATTCGAGCCATTGAGCTTAACTGTCAAACACGGATTCAACTTTTAGTTGTGTTCGTTGAAATTTAATATAGTCGTTTAAATAATAAATGTTACCTTTGGTTTACATTTAGCCGTTCATGAAATAACTAATTCTGTTCATTATAAATTCTGTCGTGACTGTAACATAAATTCTTGTATCCATGCGAAGGCGCGACAAAACAAAAACGTTTAAAAGTTTAAAAGTTTTTTGGTTATTATTTATTTGCCGCCCTAAGCTTTCTTTCAGACCTTCTGGTCACAGCCTCGGCAAGTTCTTACCAATGTGATAGATCTTTTAAGGTCAAATTAGAGGAATACCTGTCTAGATTTTATGTATTCAACGGTGGAGACCTGCAGGGGTGCGAATAGGGGAGCCTGCAACGCCTAAGAGTAAATGCCTTATTACTCACATTTTTTCATCCGGGACTAGACAAATACTACCGTAGGAGCTTTAGGTTGCTGATCAAAAACAATTCTCCAGTGGTGTTTTCAAGTAGGACGGTACACTCGGCAATTGACTACTATGACCTCCTGGAAAGATGTACTTTGATAATTGTTTCTTGAAAGACGGGTTTTTCTCAAACCTCACGGTCTTCAAAAACTTCAAATTCGAATCAAAAGTGATAGCTCTAAAAGACTTTTTTTGACAGGAGCAATACTAGGAAAGGAAGTACCTTGTTTAAACGGGAAGCTATATTGGGAATGGCCAGAAAACTCAGCATATAAAAAGCAGTCACAGCGAAGTTAGCAAAAATCGCGTGCATTAAAGAACGGATTTAATTGCCTACCAGGTTCAGATTAACACATCAATGGCCCATGGCATAGAAATTATAGAGACCTCCTTAGAGGGAAAATCCTGAGCTCCAGGAAGACGAGTTACTCATATGTGTTGTATACCCGCTTATTTCTAGCCACCAAACGGTGCGACATTTTGGGTCCGACCTTCACAAAAATTGTTCAGCAGGTCAAGGACTATAACATATTCAAAATACAGCCAATTCTGACAGTGGGTCAATGCCGTGCCCTTTGTGCGGTATAAAGCGTATGAACCTCGGGTGGGGACGTAATACTCTGCGGGACGTAAACGCGACGCTGGGGTGTAGGGGAGTGTAAAAGAAATTACAATTGTTCAATGCTAACTGAACAAGTCATTTTTACGTTACATAAGTGTATTATGCTCCTCACGTGGACTTTTTGTCAACTTATTTGTTAAAAATTAAGTTAAGTCAATTAGGTTAATCAGATTCTTTGCATTTCCATGTTAAGACAATCAAATCGCATACTTGTATATTTGAATGCCTTGGAATATCACGTTAATAAAGAAACCAAACCCGAGGATGCAAAGAATTTGTTTTCTGCGGTGGCGGGCGGTGAGAAAAATAGCGCTCTTCGAAAGGAAACACCTCAAGCACCACACACACACCCGAAAGTTAAGTTGTAAGTACCAGTAATTCTACACAACTGAATGCTAATAAACCATTGATTATTAGTAGTTACTGGGTGACAGTTAGGTAATCGGGTACATACGCTTTTTTAGTTTTAGTTTTAGTAATATTTAAAACTTTAAAACTTTAAAAAATTTATAAATTTTAATGCTTTCGTACTAAATTTTTTTAAGCTAATTAGTGTTAGCATTGCAAGGTCCATACTAGGTATATCTATTACTATTACTACAGGTTACTAGCAAAAAGCCGGGCCATACGGCCGGGTCAGAAAGGAACCAAATAAAATATATTCGGGAAACTCTGGGTGCAATTAATGATACCCCAAATTAAACTGAACTTTACCCCATCCAGATATCAACTTCATTCTAAATCCGAATTAAGTTATAAATCGTCTGACTTTTATCAAAGATCGTATAATAAACTTATTGAATTGAATTGAATTGAATTGAAAACTTTCCCTCCCTTGAACCAAGTCTCCTCCAAACCATGTGAACGTTTGCTGCTGCTGTTCTATCGTTTTTAAATTCAAATTAAGTTCAAATTTCGTTTTTTTTTGAAAATTAGATACTGCATCAGATAATTTAATTTTTGATCCGCCCACAAAAATTTGGTTCAGCGGTTTTGGCTGTACAGCGATTACTCTGGATATATATACATATATGGACAGAGACCTTCTCGTAACTATATGTAGGGTCAATTACTGGCTATTTGTCGGTCAGTTGCACTACAGGAGTGGGCAGTTGTTTTTGATCACTTTCCGTACGCCTATATCTCGCGCAGACTGAGTGAGAGAATTTTGAAAAAAATATGACCGTATCCTTGGACAAGATGGGATAAGTGATAATTTTTACAGATTTTTTGAATTCAGTAAGCGGGACAAAATGGCCGCCGAAGCTGAAACGCTAGTGAAAACTTTTTCTAAACGGCGTTCAGAGTAATCGTCCTTCTTTTCCAAAGCCTTTGTTTCCGAACTCCGAGTGCAAAAAATTCCACTGGACTTGTATCGGGGGATTTAACGGGGATTTCGGTGCTTGGAATAATTTACAATTTTTTTCTAAATTGTAAATCGGCTGCGTAGGCCTCCATTTCCTTTCAATTCAATGCGTTTATTTACGTGTTGCTGATATATAATATGAATTAAAATCCAATTAGTAAATCAATAAATTAATTAGCTAACGTATTGTAAAATTTCAGGTATGGGAAGACGCCCAATTATGACGAACGAAAACTTTATGGTTCTCATTAGGGTACAAAGCAGCGACGGATTCATCCAAAAACCGTTTTCAAAATTTCATAAATGAAATATTCTGACCTTATTTTCAGATTTCGGCGGAACCTGATGAGTGGGGTAACCCCTCGTGGGGTCAAAGCTCCGACCACCATAAAGTTTTCACAAAACTTTTCAGAGTTCTCAGTGCTATATTCGGGGTCAGTTTTTCCTGGTTTCCGAAAATAAATTCGACTGCCAAATCTTGAATTCGACAGGTAGAACCGAGCCTCATCATGGGTGACCAAGAATCCTGCCATTTTCCCGCCAAGTGACCCTCATAGAGCTTCCTGCAATTTGTCTTGCGATTTTTGACGTGTATCGGCGTCAGCGTATGACCTAGGGTCTTCTTCATAATTTTTGCGGCCAAATTCTCCTTGAAGACTCGCCGGACAGTCGCTCATGACACTTTCAGACGATTTGAAATTTCATTTTGAGACGGAAGGTCAAACTTTTCGATTAAAATGTCAATCTTTATAATAAAGTCCTTTTTCCTCGATTTACGGTGACGCGGAAACTTTGGTGAAGAAAAACCAAAAATTTTGTGATGTCTACGTTTTTTTATACAGTTGACAGTGCTTGACCCTACACCCACAAATATTTCAATTCTGTGACCTTTTAACCTTCTCATGGCCTTCGGAAATGGCAATTCCTCTTTGGAAAGGGTTCTCACTAGCCTTTCAGCTTCCGCGGCCATTTTGTCCCGCTGAACCAAATGCAAAAAATCAGCAAAAATTATGACTTGTCCCGAATAGTCCAAGGATACGGTCTTATTTTTTTCAAAATTCTTTCACTAAACCTTGGCGAGATATGGGCGTACGGAAAGTGATCAAAAACAACTGCCCACTCCTGTATTGATGAATCAATGTTTGGCATTGTTATAATGAATGTAGGTGATGACTTAAATTGAATGAACCAAGCCAAACCAAAATATTAAAACACATCTGGAGTAGTGATACCCTTCCAAGTTCAGTAAACGACCCAGAGTCAACTAAGGGGACCATTATTTGGTTCAACCTATTAAACTAAAATAAGGTGTCCAAGTAAACTGCGAAACTATAAAATATTGATCGATTAATTCGGTTTATTTCTGTGTTTGTTTCAGTACTGTTTACGCCGTTGAATCAAAATCAATCAAACAGGATGGAGTTGGATTAGGTCGACGTTGACTATAAAAACACAACAAGACCTCCATTACAAGAGGCATAACTATTTTCGTTTTTACTTTGGGTTTAATTATGTCACTGATCTAAATTACCTCCCAATTTTGAAGTAGGTTGAGCCAAATCTAAATGACTGTAAAAGCTGAATTCTACCCGTGTTCTCAGTCGAATTTTCAGAATTTAAAGTGTGTCTGAAAAATATTTAAGTGTGATGGATATCTCTTTCAACGAAAACATTTGTTAAGTTAGGTTTTCTGCCCAACATTCCATTTGAGAAGTAGTGGTACATAAGACTGCTTGGATCAAGTCTTCAAGCTTTCCTCTAGATCTAATTAGATATAGATAATAGATAATATATATGTGTAGATCTAATTAAATCTTTAAATCTATATATTTAGTTTAGTAAGTCTAAGCTAAGAAATTATACAAATCGAGGGTTAAGTGACACGAGCCCGAATATGCCTTTTTAGGAAACTCCAAAGGCCACGAATACGCATTTTAATTAAGTTCCAAGGTCAAGAATGCACACTAAAATTCCAAGACCACGAATGTCACTGTTAGTAAATTCCAAAACCACGAATAGGGAGTAGTGGCACGTCGACTTTGAAAATTTCAAGGCTAAAACTAAGTTCAGCTACGGCCTTCAAGTTTTACCGGAGAAATTTTCAAATAAAAATCTTAGTTCCTCCGCGAATACGTATTTTCATGGTATTGGAATTTCTCGAAAATGCGTAAATATTCGGGTTTCTGTAATTTAACCCTCGAAATGTGCTGATAAGAAGATATTGATGACAGAGAAAGTCATTTCGATGTCTTCAGTTCTTCATTTCGAAATTATTGACACGAATAAAAGAACTTAACTAACTAACTATGAATTATCCTGAGTCAATAATTTGAATTGTATGTAAACTAATTAGGACTCATGAGATCGGAGTGTCTGGGCGGTCAGTAGTACGCAATTCCATGCTGAGACGACGTCAAAGGTCAAAGAGGATAAGATAGATTATGAGAATGAGATTTCCGAATAAGAATTAGATGATGGGATAGAGATAATAGAGAAGTGCGTCATGTTGAATGTTATTTGGTGACTTGGTGTCCGCGGAGAGGGAATAAAAGTGCGTAAACTGATTATTCCTTCGGTCTCGGATCCGAATGAGAAAATAGATGGAAAAGATGAATGGAAGTGAATTGTTGTGTTCCTTGGAGTGCGTAAGACCGTACCCGATGCCCGGGTACTTGGTACGGGAAGACGAGGATTCGGGGCAAAGCGTGAGAGGCAAGAAGGAGAGCGGAGAAGAGGGCCAAAAAGAACGGCACGTGGCAAACCGTCAATCAATTCCTACTGACGTCATTCTCAGCCCCATTCACCGATTCGCTTTCATTCACAAAATGCCCATTCAAAAGGCTACCCGGGTTCAGTTTCGCACAAGGAACTCAAGTCTGAATACACGAACTGTTCGCTCTCAAAACTAACCAGAGAAAGTCCGTTCTTTCCACCAGTCCACATGGTCAAGCCCTAGTTTTCAGCACCAGACTTTCTAAATAATTCTCCACTACTCACTCAGAATAAGTATTTACTTTTTTTACCAGTCATTGTTATCAGTTTAACGTTTGCCCTAGCCTGGTGTGCATACACATTTGTTAAATTTTGTTCTTGTTAATTTGTACTTCCTCATTTACTCAAATCTGTGCTTTCACTCTGAGGAGTGTGTGACTCAGATTTAACTGTTCAGTCATAACTTTCTGTCAATCTCAACTTCTCAACACGACAACGGATTAGCTTCATTCACAGGTCAGATAATCGACAATGTCTCAATCATGTTCCGTGCATTTACACTTGCATAGGCAACAAGCTCAGGAAGATTGAAGCCTTCGGTCCTTGTACTCTTGGCATTTAATGAACACTTGAGCATTTTCGGATTTTCTACAGTATAGCAATTCCATTCGTAGAAATAAAAAGACTACTGACTAGTTAAGGTAAAATTTTGTTAAAGAAATTAAGAAGTCTATTGAGATTTTGTCCTCAGAGAATTAGTATTTAAAAGTTTTTCAGCGAAAAATGGATTCACAATCTATCTTAAGACACGATTATAAATTGTTGGCAACAGAAAAACACAAAGTCTTTAGAGAATACTTTCCTCCCCAATGACCAAATGATGGAACTAGTACATGCCATAAAACTCAAATAGATCTGCATCAGTAATTAAGAACCGTGTTATGGAAAGGTTCTGTTTGGAGAAAACTTGTTCAGGCCTGAGAGTCTTGAAATTTTCAAATATCATTAACCGTCTGGAGTTCTACAACAATAAAAAGTTGGAGAAGTCTTACCAGAAAATATAACTGTACTTCGAGCTTGTGCTTGTAATTTGGTCGTTACACAAAGGTTATGGTAGTGAAGTCTATAGTTAGAATAACTTCTTACGGTTAGTAAAACCAAGGCTCCTTGACAACCATCTCCTCGCCCCACAAGGTTAGCTCATCCGCAATTTGTTTTCTGCAAAGTTGTTTGTTTTTGGCTTTGGTGTACAATTTACATGGGGGTAGATGGAGGTTGTACACCGAATCCAATGGCGCCACAACCCAGAGTGATAGAAATCCGAGATTTCAAATTTTCTGAATTTCAAACACGCATGAGCTAACCTTCTAGGGATTTGTTTACCAACCTTGAGTAAAACGACATGACCATTAATACCAATTTTTCGAAAACACGAATATCAGGTAGGACTATCACTAGACTAGGGTCCGTGTATTAATACCACCTGTTACTTAACACGAACGAAATTCTCTACCAGTGGTCTTAATACACAGATTTCATTTTTATTCATTTTTATAAACTTGTAAGCTTTGGGTTTAATTCGGCATTGAGTAATTCCTCGGTTATTTTTTGCAATTAATTTTGTACAAAGTTATCACGCGAAAAAGTCTAACAAAATTGTCTTTAAACTGAGGAGACCAACGCTAACATTTCTTTATGAATTACCTTACCATCAGTAGTTCGATTTGGACCATCTTAGAAAGTATGACAATACCGACCCACAGATTTTATTTCGACGTTGTTCGAATTATCACTAGACAACTAAATATTCAGACAGTATAACTTTCTTGTACTGGTATAGGGTCACACATCCTTTGCACCCCCTCCCCCTCGGTAGCCCAATCATGGCGAGTCGGACAAAAGTGGGATATGGATTTTGTAGAGAATCTCATGAAGGGTCTGGGGAGCTATTCCGCTTGAGAATCCGATGGTGCTGACAAGCGCTTAGGTAATAATCGGCATGAAAAGACCCCCAGAAGTCGGATTTTTTAATGTTATGTAGACAGAAACACATACAAAATAAAAAAAATAAAAAAATCCGCCGATACTGTCTTTTTTAACAATACGTAAATTTTGGAATTCCGTTTGACCGGTTTGGAGAAAGTCGAGTTTTCCTTCGAATTGAAAAAATAAATTCTTAACATGTGCTACACCTAACTGTGTTTTAACAATCAACGTGATTTATTATGTCTTATATCATCGTCAATTAAATAAACTTTCGCATTGCAATTTTTACCGGTCAAAATTAATAGTATTAACTATTATTAGTCGGTTTTGGTAAATGAAATACAAAACTGGAACATACACACCAAATGGGAATCATGCTATGGAACTTTATGACATTCGTAAAGAGATCGGATTCTGGGAAAAGAAAGGGCACGCACCTTATGGAATAATCTACGCCGTTGGAATTCGATGGATTTTTGATGTGGTAGTTGTATACCTTGGGTTTTTGAACAACTTTTGTAAAGGTCCTACCCCAAAAGTCTAACTGTTTAGCCGCTAGAATTATGTGCGCGCGATTCCGTAGAGTGAAAGCGATTAGTGAAAGTCACTATACGGCATCGCACATGCCACCTATGTATTTCTAACGGCCGAACGGTTAGACTATCGGGGGCAGGACCTTCACAAATGTTGTTCAGGGCTACAACATATAAAAAATCCAGCGAACTCCAAGAGCGTGTATTTTGCCATAAGTTGTGTGCCCTCTTCTTTAATTAAGATTTACTCAGAAATTGTGGGGTAAAGCTGGCTAAAAGTCCCCACTCGTAGAGAGATGTTAGAGTTGACAAACGGTAGGGCCAGCCGTGGTCGGCCTGGCCAAGGCCGAATAAGTGTAAATGTGTTAGGGCCAGGGCCACAACATCAAGGGCAATGCCGATCAGAATTAAGGGCCGGACCATTTTCAGTTCAATTGTCGTTTAGCCTTCGTATGGTATTGATATTTATTTATTTATTTATTTACCAAAGACAACATCTTCCAAGGAGGTCATTATGATGTCCGCAACACTACAATAATTGTTACATATAAGTACACATACAACAGAAGTAACACATAATTTATACAAAAAAAAATGGTAAAAAGATCGATAGTGAAGTGTAGTTAAAAAACAAATTCAGATTAGAGTTATATGTAGAGGCACTATGGAGACTCGAACAAACGAACAACATGTTCGATCGCTTCGTCGTATTCATCGTAGTTAATTTGTAAAAAATCCATTTTTTGTTGTTCGATCAAGTGATTTTTGACACATTTCTTGAATCTAAAATTATTGGAAATACTTGATAAATGCTCAGGCAAACTGAGCCTGCGTTAGTGCCTTGATTTTTGAAAGTACGATAACCAGCTTTGGATTTAATGCGTCTATTTACATATGAATGAGTACGATTCCGTGTAACAATTGAAGATGCATTTTCCAAATAGATATTATCCATTAAAAAAATCAGGACAATAATTATACAGAATGGAATGTGCCATTTTCAAAATTGTAAAGGTTAGTTGGGAACACAGGTGCAACTTTGGTCAAAATTGCGATCCCGACCCGATCCCGATCCCAACCTCCCGCGTCCGATCCGATCCCAGAGCGATCCGATCCCAATCCAATCCGTAGCGATCCCG
>JAQGCA010003221.1:0-12200 GCA_034698945.1 Protaphorura quadriocellata | reverse complement strand
TATGAATATTTGTGTGGCTTACCATGACTGTTGATGAAATTGGCCAAATACAAATCCAACTCTCGGACGGAAACGTTTATGTGGTACGGGTTGACGCAAAGGCCGGAGTGAAGACATTCTGGAGATTTTTCCAGTCTTTCTCCATCCGTGCTTTCCAAGGGGATGGCCTTGAATAAAATCACCATGACCAGGTCAAGTCGCCATACCTGGAAACATTTAAAACAAATCATAATAAGAATCTGACTCCATTTTAGCCGATCACAATGACTCAAAAACTGTCAGATGTGACAATTGTCATTTCTATCAGATGTCTTAAATTCTAATTGCAAAATGGTGGATTATTTAACCTGACATTACCAGGATTACCTGGTAATGCAATTATTCCGTCACTCTGACATTTAAGCCTAAATGAATGTGTTTTTTATACGTCGCATCGTGCATGCTATGTAGTCCACCTACACAATCAAGATATTAAATTCTCGAGAAAGATCTTAATCAGGTACAAGTTTGTTTGACTTGGTAATTCCTACATTCCATTGAATGTAATGTGGTGTGAGTTAAGTAAACCCGGATGTAAGGGTTCGGGACATGACGGAGTCATAAAGTCTGTGTAACTGACCAATCATGTATTTTTGCATAATCCAACAATGTGGAGTCTTAACCCATACTCTGTAATGTGGACATGGATCACAAACCTACAATACGATAAAAATGCAGCTGTTGTCGTCATCAACGTACTTGTCACGTTCTGCACATTTACAGTAGCCAAATCATCGTAAAACTCAAGTCTCACCCAATTTGACAACCACTTTAAAACAGGTGAAATTACTAATTGAATGTTGAAATCACACCTCGAGGGTTTAAATACAATTCAATTTATTCACATGCAACACCCTGTACAATAATTAAAGACTGGGGTCCAATTTTTTGAATTGAGTTGAAAAATTTAATAAAAATTGTAGACTGGTAAATAAATAAATCCTGAGTACAAGTGAATTGTGGAGAATGAGTAAAACAAAAGAGTTGAGAATATGATTGAAAGTAAACCTAATCCAAAGGATCTGGAAAAGCTCAGGCCCGACGGGTTTCAATTGAATAAATAAATTTGACACTTTCTAAATAAGCGTAAAAATAGGGATGAATGTGAAGGCAGAGTCCCACGTCCCCAATAAATAAAACCAACTATGAACATGTAGTTCTAGTAAAAAAAAATCCTACAAAATATTTTTGTGTTCATCCAATACAGAAAAGATCTACAGAGATCCAGAGATCCATTGTACTTCACAACACACTTACAAGGAAAATACTTCTGGTGTAAAATTCAAATTGATAACATTCACAAGTCCAGTCATTTTGAGTTCACTATATGAAGGCCAATAATAAGAAATTCCTTCAAGATTCCATCCAACGAATATTCTGACTACATTTGCATACATAAAATACGCAATAATGGGGTCATAATATGCTGGCGTGTTTATTGCCGATCCTCGCAAGATTCCCGCATAAAACTGTCGTAGCAAAGTTTATCAAAGATCTAAAGAGCGTCTGACACCGCAAAAATTAAAAATTGGAAGGAACCGAGATATTTTCTGGTTTGAAAATCACGGTTTGAGCTTATAAATCCGTACCGTAAAACCCGAACTAGAACGATAACGTAAAATTGATGGGCCCTTGACCATATTTTTTTTCAAATAACGAATTTGAGTTTGAGGTCAGTATTTTTCATCCTCATGATGTCCCTTGTGAGACATTGACAACAAAGCTAGGTCAGCACTCCTTAGGACGACGGCGGCAGTCGTCTTCAAGTACACGAGTAAAGATGTGTAAGTACGTCATAGATCTCTACCACGAATCTCTCCATTCCTAACAGAATGAGACTACTCTCCTGCATAAACTACATAAGAGCTCTATTCTGTCAAAAAAAAAACAGAAACTGACTAAAATAAGTGCGGATTTTTTCTGTCCTCCCCGAGAAGTGCTACGACTACCCGGGTAACTCCACACTATCTCGACTACTACCCGGGTAGCTTTGTCTCCTAAAAACCTCCACATCTATTCTCTTTTGCCCTTTGTCTCTTTCCGCGTGTCCTTCATGACTTAGGTTCATATCCAACCAAACATTACTCTCCTCTTCATCACACTAACTTTATTAACATAAACAAGGCTTTCACAAATCTCAGTTTTAGGATTTGGAATTAATACACATTTTCAAATTCATTTTATTCAAAATATTGCTCCAATGTCACAATTTTCGTAAGAAAAACTACGGCATTTTTTGGCCTTGATTTCATCATATGTCCTCATATTCGTAATATTCGTAAGGTTAACTTTAAAAATGAACTTAACCTTAATCAAAAATGCGCAGATTTGAATGAAATATTTTTAAAAAATCGCCAAATTAAAAATGAAGTTAAGTTAATGTAGAAAGCGGGGAGTCACAAATGGTAAATTATTCACAAAATAGTTTTATTCGAAACCACATCGTAACTTAAGTTGACATAAGAAGAAAGTCATTCTCTTTCCCCATAAAGATTGAGGAAATGAGGGTGAAGGGTTGAAAAAGATGTGAAAAAGACGATGATTTTGAGGATGGTCGGGACTGTTAGTGTGGTGATTTTATTTTGCATGTCGGAATGTCAGATTGAGAGAGACTGACGGACTGGTTCCATCCATCCACTCCACTTTCCTCTTTCATCTTTCAAGGAACCTCCGAAAAAACCCCGTTTCACGCCCAATTAACATTACGAGGTTTTTTCCCCCTTCGGGCTTTTCCACTTCACTTTGAGTGTTGACTCTCCCGTTACCCGAAATGGATCATCCTCAAGTGGATTAGGCAAGCTAAATTTCAACCAGGCGGGTTCCAGGGGTCCAATCATTTTATTCTTTTTAGACCTTGATTTATTTCGACGTTTTTTTTTTTACATATCAGCTGTTTTTAATATCTTATGATACTTTCCCATGCACTTCCTTCAATAAAAGGTTCATTTATATCCGGAATAATTGTAACAGTATTGACATTTTGTCGGTCCAGCACAGCATATTGACATTATGACAATGTTGCTGTGCATTTTTAACTGAGGGTCACCTTCTCTAGGCCAGGTGGAAATGTAATACCGGTTCCAACGTATTATTTGCTGATATCGATATTTCAATAACACACGGCCTTAACTTCATTTCAAACTTAAAATACCCGTTTTGACAGAAATTCCTCGGAATATAATGCCAAAATGCTCTAATTAAAGAAACTAAACGATTTCTTTACCTTGTCTGCTTGGCGTAGACAGTCAATTCGTCGCATTTTCCCTTTCTGGTCTGGATTTGAGAGGACACACATGGCAGGTTTTTTCCCTGTGATGGACAGAACAAAATCTTCCCGACACTCTTGTGTTATATCCTTCCTTAGTTTCCCCAATAGTCGAGATGCCCATTTTTGCTTCACTTCCATTTTCTCATTCTAAAAACAAAAAGGACAAAAGGATGGTTGAATAAATGGATGCACATTATTTCTAAAAAGGAATACAACACATTCCTACTGTAATAAATCACATTCATCATTTCATTCTAAGTTTTAATTTCTATGCAATTCTTAAATTTATTTCCATGACCGACTGTGCGACCACTCCCTCAACTCCAACGATTAATATCCTTAAGAATATGCTCATTGTGACAAAAGTTGATAATTTTAGAATTCTTGCCAGCCAATCGTTGAAATTATGAATGAGTCAAAATTTTGGTGAAAGTTAAGAAGAGAAAGTGAAGAAAGGAAAGGGTGTGATGGGCCAGTCCTTGGGGCCATAGCTATGTTAAACTCTACCGACACCTCTATAGGTTTTAAATCCTTCAAATTGCATTTTAATTATGAGGGCCCAGCCCTCTCACTATATTTTTTTTATATATTTTCTCTAGGATATATGTAGTTATACTACCCCAGTGTGTATAGTTTATTGAGCCTCAACTTTCTCCTATTTTCTGAACAAGACGTCTAAAGTCTAACGAAAGTCAAGAGTCACCGCTTATTACCCGGGTCTTTTTCTCTCTTTCTCCCGGGTACTACTCCCCGGGAGTACCCTCATCGAAGACATCAACGTTGGCGTAGTAGTAGGAGCCTGAATAAAGCATTCATGAACTGGAGATGGGCGTCACGCCTGCTAATGCTGCTCATGACAGGCCATTTTTTACAATATTCTCACAATTATGTCCTCCCTTACAAAATGCAAAGACTCCACAGTCTAGGACCAAAAACTGAATGAGTGAACCCCAAAATAGCCCCCCTTCCCCCCAAAACCCAACTAAACTACTTAGCCCGATACTTTACTCTTTAAGAACAAATCTTCGGAAGAAGAGCTCTTCTTTCCAACACTACTTTCCTCCATTCTCCACTTTGTAAGTAACAAATTATTAAAAGCTCCCAAATACCGGGAAAGTCTGTAATAAAAAAATTGAACCGTTTATCTCAATATTTACGGAAGCCTCGACTTGTCACTGTATTATGTCCCATACGGGAAATCTCATTTTCAAAGATTAACGCGTGCTTCTTAGTCAATGAACGTAAGTGTAACTTTTTTCCAAGTCTTTCCAATCCATGGGGATTTTCAAATAATTAATAAATATTGGCCAGGACCTACTTTGAATAAAATTAGGGACGAGACGTGATTTAGGTTGGGTGAACTTAAAATCTATAATTTTTGACCTGCTATTATAAACGACTGAGCATTTTTAACGGAAAATTAGTACATTCGGTCAGGTCCGGATAAATTCCGCCTAATAATATTGATTAATTTTAATGTTCTGAAATATGGTTGTAAAAATGCATCTAAATATAGAAGTAGTGTAATGTAAATGTAGTCTAAAATGTAAAATTGGCGAATTTAAGCAAAAAAAAAAGGAAACTGGAGAGAAAAACCAATAAATAGTGAGGCAATTGTTTAACTGGATGATTGCGTACCATGAATCACGCAGGATCCTTGTTTCCCATTAACTAAACCACGAAAATGCGATGTCATTTACTAGCCACATTGGCATACCTCCTTAACCACGGAACAACCCTCTGTCTAGAAACCAAGAACATTAATTCTCCCGTGCGTGTCTCATTCCAAGTTTGTTTATTTGGACCTACCCGTTTGTACTATGCTTAGTTCCCCTTACAAAAGACAATTCGTAAAAAAAAAGATGACATGACAAAAATGTAGTCCCAATATAGTGGAAGCCTTTAAATTTGAAAGTTGACAAAAAAAAGTATGGGATAAGAGGGCGTGTGAGTTGCGGGAGGATTAAATCTCGTTTGAATATCCACGAGGGACGATTTTGATTCCATTTCGAACATGATCTTGCTGACTTAATCTCCCTCCCTTATGTCCTGGAAAATGGTGATCCACGATCACTGATCGTGGACCGAAACCTATTTCACCTCACTTGACTTTTAGGGGAGAAGAGAATAGACGATGGCCAAAAACATTGGGTGGAATGAAATTGCCCGATGGTCATTTTCCCTCGTCGTCGTACGAGTACGTATGGACAGGAGCACAGATTTATGGAATTGTTGAAAATGGAAATCGTTCATTCCGCCAGTGGTCACAGAGAGGCGTGTCAATGGTCCAATTCCGGAGCAATTGATGCTGATTAAGGTAGGGAGTTTGCCGTGATTTACGAAGTTGACTACCACAGATTTCCACGACTATTCTGTACGTAACCTCTCATGGGTCTTCTATTTCCAGGATATCCAGGAATATCCATGTCGTGTACGCAGTAAATTCCAGAATCAGGGATTTCTAGTCAACTACCAACCAACTCAATGTGATGTCTCCTGGTGAGGTTTAGAAGTTTTAGATGAGTCGAAAAGTCGTCAACACCCGTTTCAAATCTCCGAGAAAAGAATGAAAAAAAGGTTAACTGGATTCTCATGGAATGGAGTTATAGCTCCACTAACAGGGACACTTTTACACGTTTCCTCCTCTTTTGTCACGTTTATATTCAATTGAGACGTTCACAGCATTCACATCATCCCATCAACCAATCCAGACCAAGTCACCTTCAAACACCTTAACGTTTCGTCTCTGTAATTCCACTTTTAAATGGTCCAATTCTACACCAAGTACAATGGGGAATGAATCCCCACGAGGTCTATGTCCGCAATTTGAAGCCTTAGAACCGTTCATAGAACTGATCTGGAATCGACTGGACAAAGCTAGACTTTCAACTGATCCAAAATACAGAGTATTAATTTAATTATCTGCCAGTGACCTCATTTTTCTGTCATTTTCCCGTTCAGGTTCTACGTTCTGTTCTGAACTCTACGGGAAAACCATTGTCATTCTTAATTAGATTTCCAAGAATCTATCACTTTCATCATTTAAGGACAATATCGAATCAAAATCTGTTATGCAGTACTTTAACCGTAATCGCCGCAGAAAACGAATGTTTAAAATCAGCTATTAATCCAATTATACAACAATCGTGCGGGTCCGACAAAAAACAACATATGTCGATTTTGATCTTGAACACGTTTGGTGATCATGCCAGTGATTTCCAAATTTGGAGCATCCAAAGTTGCCTTCTTCGCTTAGCATAATTCTTGTCCATGCTTGAATGCCAGCATTTTTATTTATTTATTCCAGTGCAGATTAATTTAAATTAATAAAATATTTTAATCTGCGCTGAAATAAAATAAAATAAGTATTGGCACCGAAGTAAAACTTTCAAAATTATTTTTCGCCGGGATCATCATATTTTTCTCTGAACGGCCCCCAAAATTTTATTGAATTTCCAGAAATAACAAAAAGTGGATTCAGGATTTGAGGAATGTTGTCCTTCATCGGACACGCATAATTCTCGGAAGTCCTATTCCACGACCACCTGAGATAGGTGACCATAGGTTTGGACGACCGAGGTTTTTGCGCGATTAAATGTTTCCGGCCACAACCCGGTCGCTTTGAGCAGGTTTGACCGTATTTGATAAAATTCCTGTCTGAAATAAATGTCCAAGCGGACGACACTACATCTTGTAGTGCTGCCATCGGGTCCTGAAGATCATAGATAGTCTTTAGTCTAAGAAACCCGGAAAAACACTAGTAGGTAAGGGTTTGGTGGTAAAACGCACGGATGGAACGCATGAGAAAACAAGGATAGACTTGAACGGGGCGAAAAAAAAAAGACATTTACCGAAAGAGACGACACAAGATGCATGACTCTGGAGAAAAAAAGCGGAGAGAGTGGAAGTTAAGCATGCAATTGTTATGGCCATGTCTTGGTACATAGTTAAATGTATATCTAGGAAAATCCTTGTTCTGAAATCTATGGTACATTACATAGATGGTGAAATAATGTATGTGTAACCTGTAACCCAAATCCTGCATTGCAGTTTGAGACGAGTACATATGAAGACATAGAATTCCTTCCTTTTAGGAAAATGATAGTCGATGTTCCTTAGACTTGTACTTAGAGTCCATATTATGCATGGATGGGACGAAGGGAGAAAGAAGAAGAATAGAGTTCGAACTGGGAAGTGTATTATAAATCCTGGTGACAAGATTGGAATCAAAGATGAAACTTTGTCTTTTCCTGGAGTTATAGTTAGAAAACCGGGAGAAGAATGCAATAAGTCGACTGGAATCGTCTCCTCAAAGAGATCATAAATAGGAACCACCAAGGACATTACATTACATCGCCTTTGTACATGTACATGGACTTCCAGTCCTGGAGAACTACATGGAGTGCTGGATGTTCCTCCTCCTTTATAATATACTTTCAAATAACCCATCCATGAATCTCCTTTTCCCGCTTCCTTCCTTCCTTCCTTAACTACACTAATATTATCTCCTA
Source organism: Protaphorura quadriocellata (assembly GCA_034698945.1). Taxonomy (NCBI): domain Eukaryota; kingdom Metazoa; phylum Arthropoda; class Collembola; order Poduromorpha; family Onychiuridae; genus Protaphorura; species Protaphorura quadriocellata. Next base: position 4,382 of record JAQGCA010003221.1, on the reverse strand, counting down.
CTACTACGGGTACGACTACTACTCGTCTTTATACCTACTCGTAGGACCAGAGATGAAAAAAAATAATAATGCACCACCAGCACTATGTAATTCCATGAATGCAACCCATAGCTATGGCCGGAGAATTGCATCAATTTAGTGCAAGGAACTGTGTCGTTTCGTCCATTCCCGGCCCGGGTCTTCACAAAAACCCGGGTAGTCGTCGTTGTAGTTGTAGTATCCTGAATAAACAGAACAGAGAATCGTTTGCCTCTTCCACAAAAAAAGCCCATCTTTCTTTTCCACTAACTACTATTATTATTATGTAGCGTATCGAAACGACATTCTTGTCTCCTTCCATCCATCCATCCATGCATACCAAGGCTAGGACCATGGAGACAATTTTTAAAACCGCACCGCAAAACCCGGGACTGGGTGACGGCGACGACAAGACACAATTCCCGGGTCCCGTCCCGTGCAAAAAGAAAGAAACATAACCTGGGAAAAATATCCAAGTGAATATGAATACAGATGTTCCAGCCAATGAATACATCTCCTCATTTTGTAAAAGGCAATGGATAAAATACACATTTGTGTTACCAATTAAGTTTACTAATTAGTTAATTAAGTGCGTAACGCCTTATTCCAAAAATATATCCTTAGTAACTTGTCGAAACTTAAACTGTTACAAATAAGCCTGGTCTTGTCTTTTGAGATCTACTGACCTACTTTTCCCTTGACCACAAGCGCATAATTTTAATTTGTATTATTTTGCGTTCAGAATTGTATACGTTGCGTTCAACTGTAATGAAAGTGAGGTGAATTCTCAACTGGAACAGCATGGTTTGGAGTATTCTCTCCCGTAGAATGGACGATAAGGCTCATTTGAAGAATATTGGAGAATGTATTTCAATGAAAATTATTAGAAAGTTGTTCAAAACGCTGATCTTAAACTAAGATGGCTTGGACGAAAAACGGTGAGGATATTTGAAATGTCAATACCAGCAGAGCCAAGACAGCGTAGTGGTACGGGGTTCCCATCTTATTACCTGTTGGGACGGGGTTTAATTCCTCTGACCCGACTTTTTCTATACTGTGAGCTTCTACTTGGCACACACATCTGTTTTTCCTACTTTTGATTTCATAAAACAGTGAAGTGCAATAACGGAGTAGGAAAGTCGGGTAGCATCGGGATGCAATGGTGGTTAGAAGGCATTCGGTGTAGTGCGGTAAGGAATTTGTCAAAATGAGGCGAATTTTGAAACTCTCACTAATAGAAATAGACGAAAAGCTGTCATATGACTCTAAGAATGTGTGATATGTGAATACTGTTGTCGCGTAACTCTGGATAGATAACAAGTCCAGAGTATAACCCCAGTGTTCTTTAGCTAGGGCAGTAGAGTTGGTCCTAGAAATCGGGATGAATGACTGGAACATAGAGATGTTGGTTTTGTTGGTCTGGGTTTCACTTAGAGTTACTTTCACTCTGAGTGAAAGTAAGATTGTGTTTACTACCTCGTAGTGCTTAGAAAGTACATGTCGTGTTGGGGGTGAGTGTTTTGGTTCTGTCCTTGTCTGTGTTTTCCTTGGTCTGGATCGAGAGGCGGGGATGTTTATGGGTTCGGATGCATTTGCTCTCCTTTCACTTGCTTTTCCTTTCTCCCAAAGTTTCAGTTTCGTCGTTGTCGACGTGGATGTTCCTATCTTGATCCATGGACTCCACACTAAATGCCATCCATGACTCTTATCTCAGGCTCTTATGTTATTGGAAAAGTAATATGGTGCTAATTCTCTCCACATCATCACCACAAACACCAACCACTACCACCCATTTCAATTTTCACAAACGTCCTACTATTTCAAAATATATTAAAGGGGGAAATACACATACACACTCCACAAATGTACTTTCTATCAACTTACGAATGAGTCGCTCCAAGCCAAACAAGGTGGGAACTCCAATGATAATGTTCTACAATTCATTCACACAAACACACGAGGAGTGGTTCCGACTGCCAAAATATTTCATCACATAAATACATTATCATCATGTGTATCCAACATATACATACAAATCATCCTTGTCTTACGCACATGCATTGGTTTAAGAAAATCGTAGTCAACCATCGATTCTCAATTCATAAAAATCGACCCCTTTCCTCAACTCTCCACAGTTGATTCAAAATCGGGTTTTAGTAAAGGATTATCATGCAAAAATAGATTCTGGACAAAATTTTCATAAAATTTATTTGATTAATTGCTTGAAGAATTGTTTTGAAACCGTCAAGAGTATTTCTCATTGTACTTGGAATAGAAATAACAAGAGGGCGTATTTCCTAGCTCGTGGCTCCATGTGGACCGCAAATAATTTGCTATCCAAGTTCTGAGGTGCATTCAGCTTAGTTTACACTTTACGAGGGCCGGAAAGCAAAATTGACTCCGGGATCAGGGATCGAAGCACCTCCCAGGAACAAAATGCGGATATACTCACTACACTACACACATGTAGGAAGAGACTGCGTTTTGCATTGAATGTCGAATGAATCCACATGGTTAAGAACCCGTCTAATCTGTACAAGTAGAAACTCGTAATGTGTTAGGATCTTTTCTATTCTATTAAAAGCACACTTATGAACTTACTAGTTATTTTATATAACCATTTGCTTGTCCTCCTCTTCGTAAAACTCTAAATACATATAATATTTGTTACGTACTAAACTTGCTCTAAATACACCAGGTGCAACTCGTAAAAAAAACTTTAGAGTCACTTTGACAACTGGGACTTTTTGTGTAACATTAGGAGTGTGTACGCACGAGTACTTCAAACTGTTCTTTACTTACTAGACTCCCTCATCTCATTTCACTTATTTAAAAAAAATAGAGCAGTCCAAGCCGATTTTCTGGAAGTAAGAATTATAAATAATATTACGAAAATAAAAAAAAGTTACAAAGACATTTTCCATTAAAATTCTGTCTGTCTGTTTGAAGGAAATTCTATTTCGGACTTCGTAACTTGCTTAGAATTTCTGCTCAAATTTGCTTGTCCGCCTATACAAATTTTGTAAAAACAGTGCAAATTTTGAACTCTGCAATTTATTTTGACTTAATGTCATAAAAATCAAAGATCAGTTGATTTTTCTTAAGTTTCGAACATTATTATTTTTGTGGGCTAATAAAGTAGTAGGATGGACAGGATTTAGTACTTAAATATTAACATTAATGGTCTTGGTAAGGATTATTTTGTAATTATGATATCGCGTAGTCAAGTCTTACACTCTTTTTCACTCATCTGGTGTTCCGGCTAGATAGGTAATGCGTTGTTACGTATGTACAAAATGACCGCAGTATGTTACAACATAATAAAACCAACAATCAGAAAAAAAATTATTAAAAAAATTGTGTTGGAGAGCAGGATAGACCGGTACGGATGGAATAATACCATCCAACCTGTCTTGAAAGAATTTCTTAATGTTTCTGGTCTGGCCTATTGTGTTGGTAATAATGCCCGCTGCCGCTACTGCACTTACGTACGCATTATGTATTATCCTACAGGGTGGTACATAATCTGTCCACCCACTGAATTTGTCCTTATATATCACTCTAAGCTTGTGTCAACCATTCTCGGCTTTAAAATGCTGTCTGACACAGTTATGAACAACCCTGTGTGCTTTTTGCTTTGGTTTAACAATTCTTTTCTCAACTTTTTGAAAAAAAAATGTAAAAGGCTGTTTATCTTGTTCTTCTGGAATTGAAGTGTAAGAAGACGCATGCGAATAATGTTAAATGGGTAATGGATAATGTTAAAGGATAAGAGTGGTAATGGTAATAACCGAAAACAAGGTGCAGAGGTATGACTAATGTTCAGCTGTCTTGATGGAGGTGGCTAATTATCAAATTTTATTGCTTAGTTCTCTGACACTTGAGTTACTCGTGTACAGGAAGAGGGACTCATATTTCATCGGACTGACTGACAAACAGATGAGTACACTTGATAAATTTATCCACACAAAAATTACGATTAGGGTTAGGATGTAACGTCTTAAGCAAAACCTGGGCTCATAATATTATTACTAGACCTGAAGTGTAAACATTCCCTAAATTCGCCGAGGCTTGGGGTCAACAGGTTCAACGTATGAATATTTTGTCAGAAAAGTCAAATCAGTTGATTGCGTAAAAGAATAGGAAACAAAGATGGAATTTATTCATTTATACAGCATAGTTTGAATAAACAATGATTGAATAATTTTTACGATCCAGTTTCTTCTGACCGTTGCATTGAGAAAACAGATACATGTCAATAGATTTTCAAATTTTTTAAACGCTATAGTGCTAAACTTTTAGAGTCATTGCAAAGAAAGTTTCAGAATTTTATTACGTCAATATTTTTATGTTCTCCAGCAATT
>JAQGCA010003220.1:0-12201 GCA_034698945.1 Protaphorura quadriocellata | reverse complement strand
ATTTCATCTTTGATGCTTATGTTGTGTGGGATATGATTTTTGATGACTATAATAAACTTACATCCAATCCAATCCAAAAAAGTCCTAATTGGGTCTTCACGAAAAAGGTACAAAAATAAGGTACGAGATTCTAGCTGCAGTAGCAATCAGAATTGCTACTGCAGCTAGAATCCAATATATGCAATGGTCCATCCAGTCCAGTCTGATTGTAAGTTCCAGATGCACCGAAAAAGAAATCGGAATATAAACTCATTTTTCTTTATCGAAATATCGATAAAAATATTTTATCGATTTACGTAATACAAGGTGTTTCGAAATCAAGTATCTATTTGCCCCAATTAGTTTACTTTTGACGTAATTTAAACTGTGAGATAGCCATTCTCTTCAAAATTTAATTGCGGGTCTAATGAGCCATACCACACTACGCTGTGATGTCGCACTGTAAATAAAAACAACATGGTAACAAGGTTAGAAGTAAAAGCGATTGACCCCAAATTTGCACAGCGCTACTCTTTGACCTCCTGAGCAATTCCTAAATGAGGACCACGTCGATAAAACTCCCAAGGTCACCGCCAGGAGTCGCCAAAATTTAATATGGTACCACGCCCGAATTGCTTCAAACTTTGCACACTGATTCTCATCGACATCCTGAATTACGTTTAAATAGACCACGAGACTCAAAAATGCCGTGGCTCTCCGCCAGAGGTCATCGCAAGTAACCGACCCCTGACGGAGAGCCACCCTATGTAGCACGTACGTCCTGGAAAAATGCCGCAAAATTTCCCGATTGGGAGTTCCGAATTTAAATCCCAGGGTACTCCAGCGGAAAACATAACTGGAGATCCCAAATTAAATTTTTGTGCAGGATACGAGTACCCAAATTTCCTGTGGACATATTAGCATGAGAGATCGGAGGAGTTCCAGTTTAGGATGTAGCGGAGACATGGTGTGAGGCAAGTCCGACTCAAACAGCTAAGCTCCTGTGAGCTGCTAGGACAGCGTAACAGGTAGTGCGCCTGGCCGTCAGAGACAGGGTTCGCGTCACTTTTTGCGGGGGGTTCCACGGACTTCCTGCGGAGCTGCAGGACTGGGCCTCTTAAGGATTTCCGATGTGAGCTCCCTGGGCACCGAATGGACGGACATCTACAACTCCTCGGGTTGTCGCAGGGTGCGATTAGATCTGTTCGGGAATTGTAAGTTTCTCCACGCGTTTAGAGGAGGATGAAAAGAAAGATGACATCCGTGATTTATCACCCCGAACCGAGTTTTCCAGACAGTAGTTAGGAAATCCCCGGTGATTCGGACAGAGACACCAAACGGAGAATACCCGCCTATTGACAAGGAAAGAAACCATCAAAAATACCTAAAACCGAGAACCAGACGACCATTAGGAAAAACCCAACCATTACCGGTCAACCAGGATAGAAGGAAAACCATATAAAGCGCCTGGAAATCCCGAGCAATAACACTTGGGGAAAACCCAAAGATGATTTCTTCTCCAGACAGACCCGGATGAATCAACCCTGGAAGAAGTCAAACAGTCAGTCCAACACTCCGTCAGCAAAACTCTTTAGTATAAATAAGAACTCGAAACCAAGAAAAGTTATCAGTCGATCCACATCATCTCGATCCTGATCACCCTGATCATCCCTACTATCAGTCGATCCACAACATCTCGATCCTGATCATCCCCACTATCAGTCGATCTTAACATCCGATCCTGATAAACCCACTGTTATTTAACTCAAAAATTACTTTACTTGTACAACTGTATCACACTTCAGTTATTAAAATAAAACCAAGTTATTATTTTATTACACCGTTGTACTCTAAATTTTCTGAAATTTACCGCTACACTAGGAACACTAACTAAAAATTGTTAGACTCGCAACGCTGGAAAAAAGAACCTGAAGAGAAATCGAATCCAACGATTCTTTTTCTTACGGATCCGAAATGGGATCTCCCTGGGAATTTGCTAGCTTCTAAGAAGTCGTCCCTGGGAGCTCCCATGGAAGCAATTGTTCAGTTCGGGACGGCATCTCTGATACTCGCGGTCCATTTTGATATTGTTTGGGAAGTCGGGGAGACGCAGTGTGCAAAGTTTGAGACAATTCAGACGTGGTGCCCATGTTAAACTTTGACGACCTAGCGTACAGCGCAATGTGGCAAGCATGAGCATGGCATGGAAAATCTTATAGCGGATCAAGATAGATATTCCGAATGAATATTCGACACGCGTTACGGCGCTGACGAGCGTTTAAGTAAAAAGCGCCATAAAAAGAGCCTCAAAAAGGAGTCAACATACCCAAACTATTTTTTTTGAAAAATGCGGCTATGCCATCATTTTTGCTATCATTTTACTTTTGTTGTATGAACCACAACATTTACTATTTTCGTTGACTTGAATATTATGCTTTTTTACAATTCTCAACTCCTGAAATGATTACTTCACCACATATAAATAAAAAGGCGATAAGCTTTTCGTAATCAGTCGAACTTTTCATGGCTAACTGTTGTAAATGAGCTGACTGTACACGATTTATGATTCCTTGATCAAATAAAATACTTACCATGGCCAAAATTAATTTCTACCTAAACTTGTGTTAATTTATACCCTAAATTAATTTTTTCGAACCAAGTTTAATAATTATAAGAACTAATTTCGGATGCTCAATCCCTCAATTCCAATTCGTAATATTTATTGTAATTTATAATACCAATTCTCTCTTAATGCTGATTAACACGATCTCCGTCAAACCACTTGTGAACCGGCTTGTGAACTGAAATGGCTATTTCCTAACTTTTTGTTTAGATATAAAACTTTAAAGATGACCCATTCTATAATTCATAATTACTGTCCTGAAATGTTTCCAGGGTACATAAACTTCAGTGATACTCGCAACATCACCACGCGTAGACGTAACTATACGTATGTAGACAATAAAACTAAACTAAATCTGGTAACCGTATTTTTAAGAACCAGGCATGTAGTGTATGGATTAACTTGCCTGAACATCTTCGAAATATCAATAATGTTCATAAATTCAAACTTCAGATTAAAAAAATACTTGTTAGATTTACAAACTTCTACGAACGAGATCTCCAACTTTGATGAATACGACGATGTAATTAATTTTGTTGTCGCCTTGTTTGACAGTGATTGAAGACTGCAATTGTATAGCTATATTTGGATTACGGGTTAATAAATATTAGTATTGTTATTTCGTTATTTCATTTTTCTATTAATCTTGTGTCTTATTTTAATTTTTAATTTATTTAATTTGCTTGACTGATGACTTGCTATGACTAATTGAAAAAAAATTAAGCGTAAAAGAAAAATCAACGAACGAATGATTATTGCATTACTGTGAATTACCGTGAAATCTCTTCATGACATTGCTTGTAAATGTGTAATTATGTAGGGCTTCGTAACGACCTCAATAGAGGATGTTGTCTGGTATTAAAAATTAAAGAAATTAAATTAAATTAATCCAGGAAACTCGCGGTTACGCGCGACAGAATCTCTAGCGGAATGGCTCCCTAGGTTCACAATAAGATCCTCTACTGTCCGTCGTCGGTTTTAACAACGCTGACAACTAGGGAACACACTGTACAATGTACATACACACAAGTATAAGAAACCTATATTGAAGTTAAGTTAATAGTGAACGAAACACCCCACCTTGCCTGAAGACAAATTAAGTTTTACTCTAACTCTGCATTTGTACACACACAACCATATTATGACATCCAAAAATCAAAACGTTCTGCACAACAATTATGTACTAATTTTAGAAAGTAAGGCAACTGAAAACGTTTTAATATAATTCAAAGCAAATATAAAAACGTTTCTGTCCTAGAAGCTGACCATACGATACTTTCTAAGGATCAAATCTGGGTATAACAGCCTATAAGAATTGCAATGAAATCAGTCTCTGATGAGTGCTCTTTAGCCTCTCCCAGAACTCCCGAACAACGCTTTTGTCCCCACAATGATCATTGGCTTATTCGGTTAACATCCGCCGAGATCGTCGGCTCTACAGACGTCTCGGTCTATGGTCTACTCAACCCTACACTACAACAGTTCAACAATCCAGCACAATATATATATATTATATCTGTCAAAATTGTGGCCCGACGTTCGAAACGATCCCATTCCCGCACACCTTCGCGTTATCAGCACGATCATCATCCTCATTATCTAGCTATAAAGTTCAACAATACCAGTCAAACACAACCTATACAATGGAAAAACCCAGTCAGAAGAGACGAGCACCTCCACCGCCAGTACATATTTATTCAACCCGGGAGTAGAATGCCATAGTATCAGCACCGCTGACCTATGGCATAGCGGATGCAAATCCAGAGGAACCACAACTTCGGGCGATACACGTTAACTCAGACGGACTACAACTTCGGGCGATACCCGCCATCTCAGAGGGACCACAACTTCGGGAGATACCCGCTAACTCAGAGGAACCACAACTTCCGGCGATACCCGCCAATCCAGAGAGACCACCACTTTGGGCGATTTACGCCAATCCTGAGGGACCACAACTCCGGGCAATTCCCGCCAATCTAGAGGAACCACAACTTCGGGCGATTCCCGCCAATCTAGAGGGACCCCAACTTCGGGCGATTCCTGCCAATCTAGAGGGACCACGACTTCGGGCGATACCCAAAAGAATTGCAATAAAATCAGTCTCTCACGAGTGCTTTTTAGCCTCTCCCCGAACTCGCGAATAACGCTTTTGTCCCCACAATGGTCATTGGCTTATTCGGTTAACATCCGCCGAGATCGTCGGCTCTACAGACGTCTCGGTCCATGGTCTACACACATTACAACGGTCCACGGTCCAGTCGATACAACAGTTCAACTATCCAGACACGATATATATTTTATATACGTCATCTACAAAATGCATATCCCACTCTCCCAGGTTGCGCCGTGAATGGTGGGGGGCAAAGGCTATGCGCCACCCGAATGACCCACGAAATTGACCCTTCAGTGCATGAGACTAGGCACAGTTTTTAGCGGTTTTAAATTAGCCAAAGTTCTAAAACACAAGTTATGGAATTTAAATTAATATCTCTCAAAATCATCAATGCAATTGCATTCAAAGATGTGTTGCGACGATGATGAGATCCATTATGGCTGACAAGAGAAGCAATATTGGAGTGGATAACTTTGTTATTCTATTTATCGCAACCTCCACTCATATTCTGAACGAGTTTCCGATTAGATGGTTTTTCGTAAAATGTTACCATATTGTATACAGTAATATACAGGGCTGCCCAAAAGTAACCGTGCATCCAAAATAATACCTTTAATGTTTTCAGCTTCAAAATTCTGTTCAGAAAGTGATTTTGCAAGTTTTGGTGTATCGTTTTTGTGTGGGCGGAGAGAGCGCGCCATCACAATACTTTAACGAAACTGGAGTTTTTATCCCAACATGGGGAACGAATTCTTCAAGGACAGAATTTGAACAATGGATCCTTATGCTCAAGTTCAACAGAATTCGAAGAAAAAATCTTGGAAAGAAGAAATTCAAATTTTGAGAAAATTGAAATTTTGAAAAAAAAATCGAGAACACTAAAATTTGATTTTTTTAAAGAGTTCTAATTTTCCAAATTTTAAAATTTACTTTTTTTTCAAAATTTCAATTTTTTTTTGCTAATTTGGTAAACTTGAGCATATGGATCCATTTGTCCAATTCTGTCCTTGAATGCGTTATCAATGTTGGAGAATATACTCCCGTTTCCTCTATGTTTTGTGATGCCGCGCGCGGAAAATCGCTTTCTGAACAGAATGGCTATTTCGGAATTTGGGACTGAAAATATTATTTAGGTATTATTTCGGATCTACGGTTACTTCTGGGCCACCCTGGACATATACAATTTTGCATATTACGTACATAGTGTTATATTAAATTACCGATTAAAACCTCTGAACTTAAAAACCCTCACTTTAAACCCCGCTAAAACCCTTGAGTTTTACTAAAACCCCTAAACATAACCGAACCCGGTGAATCGGCGAAACTTTCTGGGTTTAAAAATTGTGGTAAAAAAGATAGGACAACGAGGCAACATTGAAAATACAGTCTGGAATAAAACACAAAATTATTTGACCAATGGCTCCGGTTGAATGTATGGGTTTGGTTCTTTGACTGAAAGTGGATGTTATCTTCCACTGTTGTGTGATCCTACGATAATGTATAAGGTGAATCTTAAAATAATTACAATATAAAGCATGACCCTTTTAGAAAATAATTTTTAATTTTATTGCATGAACGTCAACATATTCTCTTCTCGCTCACTTTGGATGATTTCTTTGACATTGTTGGACAACTCAAATGAGTACTTATGACCATAGACAGATAAATAATAGTCTTTCCTACTCAGTCTAACTTTTCAGGATCGACTGTTGTAAACAAGCGGACTACACAATTTATCATTTTTCAGTTTTCAGTTAAATAAAATATCTAGCATTGCCAAAATATCCATTTGCCAAAACTTATCATAACATACTTAAATTCTACAAATGTGTTTGATTCGGCCTTTGATCATGTCAATTTACGGCTTGCAGCCATTGTTTGCCATCTTGTTTTTTCAAGTTTAGTTACTCTGAGATGTAAATTCGGATACTCAATCGCTAGATCATCAAATTGTTTCAAGTACAATTCCCTCTCGATACCGATTAATTTGATCTCCGTCAGACTAGGAAGACTTTTTGCAATTGACATCAAATTCAGCTGCGACATAATGAAAACAATCATTTTAAGATTTTTTGAAATTGATGTTGAACGAAAATATAATATCAATCACTAATCACCTTGAAATCAGAGAATTTTCCGTCAACGTATTCACAATATGTTCGAAACACCATTGTAACCTTTTTAACATCTGCAAAGAGATAGTAAAACTATTTATAAGTTTATATAAAAAATATGTATATATATTTTCAAATAAAATGAAGGAAATTACTTCTAATAGGTAACAAATGTTCATTTCAAAATGTGACTTACTTGTCATCTTATGTCCACTCTGACTCTCTTCAGAAAAAACAATTCTTCTCCCAAGGCCCGTCCCCTCATCTTCATGCTCAATGCCTTGAATTCCGATTCTCCAAGTCCACAACTCAAATGCACTTCGAATTAATTCCTCTGTCTCGCGAACCCTATTTCCGGAATATATCATCGTAATTTGTGGAGGCATCATGTTTTGCTCCAGAACTTCCCCCAGAATATCACCATGTCCGCTTTTAATTTGAATTTCTTTGATCTGCGTTGCTAACTCTGAGCAAATCAATTCCTTTAGAACAGTTTTGCATTGAAACTCTTCCAACCTTTTTTGTTTTAAACAAATCGTGGCTGCACTTGGAAATGTAATTTTTAAGTTTTTGAAATTTTCTTGTGTTAAGAAACCAGGATTGATGCAAGGGTTCCGATCCCCACGATTCGCTGGGACATAAAGAATTAAAGTTTTCACAGAAGGAAGCGGTGAGCCTTTTCGAAGGGAAAATATGAAGGGGAGACGAACCAATTTGAGTGAAGGTAATGTCTCCGAATTTATGTTCATATCGCCTGGATTAAATTCAACCGCTGTGGGCGGTTGTGTCATATTGTGGACCCTTATTGATTGCAAATAAGGGAGTCGTGGAAACTGAAAGATTGTATCAATTCCTATGGTCAAGGATTTGAGTGTTTTCTTAATGGATTCCAAAATTTGATAAATTATTTGACGATCCTCGGTCTTGTATTTGTATATCTTGAGTGTGTGAAGGCGGGAACATTCAAGAATGTTGTCATGAAGTTGCCATGGGTCCGTAAGAGTCAGTACAGCTAATTTTTGTAGGGACGGGGGCAGTCTAACGTCTGGTGACTGGTTTTCAAAACATAATTGTTTCAAGTTGGGACATTTAAGAATGAACTGAGCTTGTACTAGGAGTATCGGCGATTCCAGATATCCACCTATACATTTTAAACTTGCAACATTTGGAAAGGATAAATCTTTCATTAAAACCAGGAGGAATAGTTGTACAAAATAAGATCGGACTCGTAATGTCTTCAAGGCATGGCTTATCATGGACAGCAGAATAATGACATTCTTGTCATACTCACAGTGGCAATGAATGTGCAGAGTAAGACTCTGAATAGAATCTGGTCCACACAATGCTTGGAGTGACGTCACAATCTCTAGTATTTTTGGATGTGGGAGTTTTGAACTTTCCAAGGAAAGATGAATTGGCAATACAAGTTGTGGATTTTTAGTGGAAGCAAATTCAATGTATTTGTTCGCGTTTCCTCCGGTTTGACAAATATTCAAATGTATTTTGAACGATGATTTACGAAATACAAGTAAGGACTCCCGGTTCCACGCGTGGTTTACGAGTCGACAATTGAGTAAATCAGTTTGACACAAATTGGACAAAATCATCGTCACGACCTGAACCAGAAAATATAAATTGAATTAAGGAATAGAATTAAAAGACATTTGAAAACCGACAGTTTCCTTCATCCGAGGTTGCCAAATTAAATGAAGGATCGCACGTTTAAAATGCGTGGAAAGTTTTTATTCACCACGAATTATAATTTCTCTTACCTCAGTTGGCAAATCATAGGTCATTTCAAAATCTCTCCAAACTTGAAGGCAGTTCACAAAAGCTTTGTTGGTTTTGAACAGTTTCCGCTTTTAATGTACTTCCCCCACTTGTCAAAATAGAATTGAAACCGATTGAACTTCTTGTTTTAGAAATTGAGGTATGAAAGGTTAAGACAATAAGACATTAGCTGAAAATACAGTGTGGACTAAAATTCAAAATTACTTGACCAATGTCCCGAGTTCAATGTGTGGACTCGGTTCAAAGACTGAAAGGCGATGTTAGTCTGCACTGTTATTGGGTCTACGTTTAAATGTGAAAGGTGTATCTTAAAATAAGTCCAAAACAATGCAGAACCACTTTCTATTTTTTTTGAACAATTCTATTTAGAGTTTTTGTACCTCAATACTTACCCTTTTCCTTCACTTTGAATGAATTTCTTCCACATTTCTTGACTCACGAAAGAATTATTTACCGTACCGTATTTATGATTTTGTATTGATTTGAAGCGAATATCCTTCGTGAAATAAACAAATTCGTCAAATTATCTTAACCGGTGTATTTCAGCTTATTCTTGGAGGATTCCAATTCATTTAATGCCAGTATTTTTCCTTCCTTAGTCTGCTTCTTCCAATTATTTTGACTGGTAAGTTACGCATTCATAACCTGTTCTGTCACGTATATTCGAAAGTCAACAAAGTTCATGCGAAATTTGGAAACCATGGGTTAAATCAGATGCTCTTCTAGCTGTTTTTCATTTTGAGTAAATCATGAGATGCCCGGTTGATGTTTTACAGAAAATTATGAAAATAAACGGTGGTATTGGTGGTATCATACAATACTTTTTCAATTTTTATTCCGAAATGTGTGATATTAATTCCACGAATGCATTCATGAATGTTTTGGAAGAAAATCGAATGGCCATAGATAGATACCGTAAAATCCGGAATAGAATTAATAAATCTGAATTTAAATAAATTAATGAATAGAAGAATTTAATTGGGACTTATTCTTATTGTTGTGAGGAATGCTATGCTTTTACTTGTGAATAAACAAATCTGAATCTAAATCTGAAAGAACGCGGGTCTTCGATTCATTCACGCAAGGTTAGAGGTCAAAGACTTTCACCACTTACACCATTAGGTTATATGGAGAAAGCCGGAGAAATACCCGCACTCCATTTGAGCCCCGCGCTCTATTAGGGGCCAGCCTTCCATTCGGGATTTTATGGTAATTAATAGTTTCTCTTATTTCGTCAACCTTTTCAGGGTTTGCTGCCGTAAACAAACTGACTGCACGACTTTTATCATTCCTCGATTAAATAAAATACATAGGATTGTCAAAATATCCATTTGCCAAAACTTATCATAACAAAATGGAAATAGTAAAATCTGTTTGATTCGGCCTCCGACCATGTCAAGTTAGTGCCCGGAGCTAATGCTTATTTAGTAAACGCTTAAAAATACACTGGACGTAATTTTTCCAAAGACACGACGCTTTTGCCAAGATCCCTTAATTAGATGAGTTGATTTTCGAGTTCGGAAAGCGATTATTTTTCTAAAATTCAATACTACTTAAATCGAAAAACATGAGTTTGCTTGTTTGCTAGATACATTGATGACAATTACGATGACCACAATTACTGTACAAAATTGTGAATTACGCGGCTAGGAAATTTATAAAAATGTGTAAGTACAAAGTACTATTTACTACTGGAAATGATTTTGGCCGAATGATGTCAATTAACACATCTGGAGGCCTCGGTTCGTAGTTCGTCATCAAAGAAATGCTTCAACTATAGTCGACAGTCCTATCTTCTGAGAAGTAAATTTGGAAACTCATTCCCCAGATCATCAAATTGTTCGCAACACGATTCGCTCCAAATACCGAATACTTCAATTTCCGTCAGACCAGGAAGATTCTTTGCAATTGACATCAAATTCAGCTGTAATATAAAGAAAACAAGGAAGAATTTAAAGAACTTCAGAAAAAAGTTTTGGATGAAATTAAAATCGATCAATTATCACCTTATAATCCGAGAATTCGTCCTCAATGCCTCCATTTCTACCAAACACTATTTTAACTTTCTTGACATCTGCAAAAATAGGTACAAAACAATGTAAATATTATAATATAAACAGTATTAAAGAAATTATTTTTAAAACCAAAAGTCCATTCCAAAGTGTGCCTCTTACTTATCATCTTATGCGCAGTATGACTCTGGTCCGAAAACAGAATTCTTCTCCCATACCCCGTCCCTTCGTCTTTGTACACAATGCCTTTAATTCCAATTTTACCAGTCCACAACTCAATTGCTCTTCGAATTAAAGCCTCTGCCTCAAGATCTCTATTTCCGGAATGCATCAACATAATTTGTAGAGGCATCCTGTTTTGCTCCAAAGTCTCCCCCAAAATATCTCTGTTTTCTCCCTTAATTTGGATTTGTTCGATCTGTACCGCCAACTCTGAATAAATCAGTTCTTTCAGAACAGTTTTGCATTGCAACAGCTGAAACTTTTCTTTCAAACAAATCGTTGTTGCATTTGGGAATGTAATTTTCATATTTTTGAAATTGTCTTGCATTGAATACTTTGTCTTGGAATTATGGTCCACGAGTGGGAGTAGGCGATCAGCTGAGAGTCTCAGGGTTAAAGATTTCACAGATGGAAGTGATGATTCACTGCCAATGGAAAATACGAACGGGCAGAGACCAACATGTTTTAATGCAGGAAATTTCTCTGAATTTAAATGAAGATTAAACCAAAACGGTGTAGGTCGATTTTCCGTACTGTGGAGCCTCAAGGATTCCAAATAAGGGAGTCGAGGGAATTGGAACATTGGGTCAACGTATACGGTCAAGGATTGGAGTGTTTTCGCAAGACATTCCAAAATTGAAATAATTATTTCACGATCCCCACTATCGTATTTGTAGATCTTGAGTATTCCAAGTCGAAAGTGTGACGAACGTTCAAGAATATTCTTTCGGAATTTCATTGCGTCCGTTAATGATTTCAAAACTAATTTTCGAAGGGTGGAGGGAAAAGTAACGTCTGGTGATTCACTTTCTAAATATAATTCCGTCAACTTGGGACACTTAAGAATGAACTGACTTTGTACTTCCATAAACCGTCTTTGAAATCCAATTAAATATTTTAAACTCGTCACACTTGGAAATTCTAAATTTTTCATTAAATCCAAGAGGAGTTGTTCCGTGCATGCTACATAATAACGTTTGATTTCTAATGTCTTCAAGGCACGAGATATCTTGGACAGCATCATCATGACATTCCTGTCGTCATCCTCAATGTCGCAACCCAAGTTCAGGGTAAAAGTGTCAATAGAATCAGGTCCGGACAATGCTTGGAGTGACGTCACAATCTCTAGGGTTTTTGGATGCGGGAGTTGAAAACTGTCCAAAGAAAGATGAATTGGCAAAACAAGTTGTGGATTTTGAGTTGAAGCAAATTCAATGTAGTTCTTCGCGTTCCCTCCGTTTTGACAAATAATCAAATGTGTTCTGAACGGTGATTTACGAAATACAGGCAAGGACACTTGGTTCCATGACTGGTTTACCAGTCGACAACTGAGTAAGTCACTTCGAG
>JAQGCA010003219.1:0-12201 GCA_034698945.1 Protaphorura quadriocellata | reverse complement strand
ACATAACAAACGACCGTAACAACATGAGCCAACCAGAACGTGCGCTCCGCCGAGGCGGCTCCGCCGCCGGCTTCGCTGCCAAGAGACTCGGCCTTCGGCCTCGTCTCAAAAAATATGAAAACATACTCCGGGGTGGGCCCGAGATCAACGCGGAACCCTTCGGGTTGGACTGGCTACCCTTTCCCACGACTGTGGCGAACAAGACTTTGGGTTTTTCAAACTATTCCGATCGGAGCACGTTTAGAATTTTCAAAATGGCAACCAAGATGGCGCTGCAAAAAAAATTCTTCAATGCAGTTGACCTTTGGATGTCCCCAAGTGTCAACAAAAAAATTTTCAGCCCAATCGGAGCAAGTTTAGAATTTTTAAAATGGCGACCAAGATGGCGTTTCCGCAAAAAAAAATTATTTTTCCCAGAGTCCCCATGGGGTGTGGAATACCCACAAAAAATTTGGGACCGATCGGTGAGGGGGGGGGGGGTAAAAATCATAAGCCTTCAAGAACTTGCCTTATATGTCAGCAGGCAAGATACGCCATTATTCTCAATAGTTGGGCAGATAATCTAAGCATTTTAGAGTATGCTCTAAAAAGTTTGAAAGGTAGAAAGTAAAAATACAAGGTAGCCTTTACTCAATGTAAACCTGCTTCAAAAAAATGCTCGAACTTGTGATGTCGGAAAACTGTACTACCAAAATATAACCTTTTGTTTTCGAAGAACTTCCATGTTTCATTCTTTTGGACATCTTATTTGATAGCTATAATTTTTGTCGTACTATTCCTTATACTCAATGTCTGATATGTCCTGTCACCGTAACGAATAAGTAACCAAAATTTGTAGCTGTTGGAAATGGGGGAGGTCCAGTGTCAAAATGTTATCGCGCTACTTACATAGGAGAATTTATGATATCTCCAATGACATGATATTTAAGATTCTCCATTGAAAATAATTTATGACATCAAGTCTACTTCCGAATTGGTCTCACTCTCGCCACATCGCCTGATACCATCTAGAAATATGATGACATGATGACAAATCATTCTAATAAAATGAGTTTTCGACAACACTTAAGTTCATAATAATTTTATGTCATAGGTTATCAAGTATTTCCAACACAATTCAGCATAACCTTTGAAATTTTCTTGTGGGATCCATCAGCTCTTGAGATTTTCACAATGCACACTCGACCTCGACAAACTCATTTGTCAATAGACAGAAAAACGGAACATGTTTTTGTGACCGCTTTTTGTGTACCCTTCCTGTTCGGGAACGAATTCACTTATACACGTGTTGATTGGCTTACATTCCAGACAACTCTGAGCCTTAGCATTGAGTTGCTTACCGTTCCGGTTCCAGATATATAGACTGACGTAGAGAAACTAAATTATATCATTCGAATCGTTTATATTGAGTCCTAATAATTATTTTCGAAATATTGAGTACCATTTCAAGAACTCGCCTCTGAAGTAACAAAAAATATCAAAACCTATTTAACATTTTGAATAAAATATTTTTCCGGAACGATTCTGCGGAGAAATACTCAATATGTTAAAATTCTCATACTCAAAAGTGTTAGAAAAGTAGTACTACGACATTGTAGACCATATTAACTAGTGAAAATCCTCGTTTTCTTGTGGTACGGCATGGTGGTACTCACTCAACAATAAGTATATGAGATATGGTCTTACGCACTCAACTTCACATCAAAACCCTTTCTTGTCTAGCATCACAAACGATTCCGTCCTCCGAATCTATTCTCTTTAGTGCCCGCAATGCAAACACATTCTCGTTTAACCCAGTTAACCCAAACAAACATCCACTGGCTCCCTTCCTATTCCTTTTGAGGTAATTTTCCTTTACTTGAAAATTTTATTCAATGTAAGGCAATAAATTCAAGACTAACTGAAGTCAGGAAGTTCCTAAGAGCAGTATGTCGTATAATAACGTAAGCCGGAAAAGATGTTGATTGTATGTTGCAGTTCGTCTGGTTATGATATTCCTGTTTTTGCCATTTCAGTCTGACCTCTACAAATTTATACATTTTACCTGAACAAGCTTCTATTGGTTCAATTGAATTTGTGCCGTCGTTCAGACATTAAAGTTTCAAGTCTATTTTAGCTTATAAAATTCCGAATTTATCCTTCAAGTCCACTTGGCACATAATAGTATCAAGTTGCAACAAACTGTAAAATTTCGTAAATCGAAAACATTTTGCCTAGACCCTTTTCGTGGAGCAGAATAAACCTGGACTTTAACATATAACACACACATTCAACCCTTTGGCTTCTCAGTTCTCAGACTTATTTTCCAGGCACGCAATACTCTAACATCTAATAAGAGAAATTCATTGGACAGCCAGCCTGACGACCTGGAACTCTGAGCTCAATTGAATATAAATGGATCATATCATATTTCATACCACGTAAAACCATTGCATAAACAAGACTTTCTGTCGGAATGGCACTAGAATTCTGGCAAGTCGAATTTAAAAATATCACTGGTTGCTCAAATCCTGTGGTGACCCAAACCTGGTAGCTTAAAAATTTCCTACAAATAAGTTTCCACTATGTTCCAAATGTAAAGTAAACCAATTCAAAACGGAATGAAGGCTGGCTTTTTCAATTCACGAAATTCAGTTAAATTTATGCAGAAAACACACAATCGCTAACTGTCCTTTCTACTTCCAAATACCAATATCAAATATCTTGGTGGAGTAAAGGTCGTAAAATAAACCCGAACTGAAAGGGTTTTGGTCTTGAGCACGAAACCATGTTAAGTGCCGTGACCGTCAACATCAATACACTTTAAAGGTACACATGTATATCATCATTGGCTCGTCTCTTACCCCGTAAATACATAGAAGCCAAAGTTTCCTAGAAATCATGCCGAGACCGTATTAAAGATTAACGACCTTATAAGCCGAAGAAAACTTACTTGTGGGTATTTTATGTGATTCGACTTGAATGACATAGCCCAGATGCTTTCTTACTACGTTGTGTAGTGTAAGAAGTTGTATGTATGCCTCCGTGTCGACGCATAAGTTCATAGATTTAAGCTACTCGTTACGGACATTTTATCTTAACTGGAATCCAAAGCACTTATCCAGTTCCTAGACCATCACAAAGCTCAATGCAAAGCTCTCTGAAATATTTACTGGGTTTAAGTCAGTCAATATATTTCTTTCTTATGTTGTTCAGACCCAAAACTCCGCATGAGCTGCCTTTCCGTGGAAAATCACTAGGGACTCATATCGCGTCCAGAATTTGGAGGATTCTGTTTGATATTACTGGTTGATTAAATTACCAAAAATTTGAAAGAAAGCAGTTGTAGAAAACTACTAATGGGTGGTCTCATAATGTGTCCAGTCCAAAGGTTCTGACAGATTTAACGGCTCTATTCATCAACTGGTAATTCAGTAGCCAGAATACTAGAATTCGAGGAGGATGTTGAGAATATAGATGCGACATCAAGTAGTAGAACCATGTGCAGTACGATAAAACTTCTACAAATTTTTGCGTTATTTTCAAAAAAAAATAGAGTCGGAGCGTTTCTAATTTAATTTCTCTGAGAGATCAAAGCGAAATTAAAAGGATATATTCCAAAAATGGCCATCGTCACAATGTTTCCAAACTTTTCTGTCAAATTTTAGTAGTAGTAAGTACATACTTCAAGGATGTAGTCATCTTGGTTAAACGTCTGTACGGCGTGATCAGAAAAACCAATAACGTTACAAATATTGGGCGCATTCAGATTATCAGACATTTCTTCGACTTAACAGTTCTGGACTGTCAAAATTTAATATTACGGAAGGTACTGCCGAGATTACTCATGTAAGTCCTAACCAAATCCCTGTCTAAAACAGGAACCGGTATCTAAATTATGAATGAACTGAGAATTTTAAAGCAAACTGCACAACTGCACTAGTTTATAACTTGCATTGAACCTGTGGGTACACATGGCATCCCGCGGGTCTTTGGCATCAAATAAGTATTTGCGTTGAAGTCAATAATTCAGGAAAGCATGCTCCTGGTCTGGTGGTATGGTGGTGTCCTGGTTGAATAAACCCATCTTTCGTTTCATAGAATTTGTCCGGGTGATGAGGCGACTAACAAGGAAGTCAAAGCCAAATCCAGCGGCAATGGATTCAATGGATCGTGGAACTTTCAAGAAAGTTTTGAACGGTAGAGTAAACTCGACAGATAATTAATAGACATACAGCTGCACGGAAGCAAGTGTGTGCTATATCAAACTCTTAGGTGGGATTCTAATTTTCAATCATTGTAAACGGAGCGTGAATCGTAAAATGGCCTCTTATGATTTGTGTGAAATCGTGTGGATTTGATGCCATAATTTTTTAACTTTACGAATTAGCCTTGAAAGCTAAAAATTATGTCTCACTTTATAGATCCTACAAATTCGCCAAAGTGATTAACCGAACTCATTGTTAGTGCCATTATCAAACCTCCAGGTAATACCCAAAAATTTCAATCGTCAACAATTGATATCCACCTCACTTATCGACTGACCCGCGTACTTCAAAATTCAGTTAGTCGTGTGTTAGTCTTGGAAAATGAACAACTATGATTTCACTTATGGACATAGCGAGATTGTTAGTGGCATACATTTCTTAAGTCCGCTCAAGGACATCGAATTTTACGAAAAACAAGTCTTAACTCTGCTTTGAGTAAGATAGAATTAGATGCATGTAGAATTTTACTAGATGAGAACATAATACTCACATTTCTTCAAATGTTAAAGATACGCTTTGTGATGTCCTAAAAAGTTTGTAATATAAAATAAACAATTGCAAGAAAACTTTAGATGGGTAGCGTCTGATTTGAATTTATGTTACAAGTACGACTTAAATTACGGAAAGTGCGTACGAAAAGCCATTCGTGTGGATAAGGATTGCGAAATAACAAAGTAAAGTGAGTTGGAAGAAAGTAAATTTAATTCAAGGGAGTCGTATACTTGTCTGTTTCTTTGAAAACATTTAGAAAGAGAGAAAGAAGAGGATTTTCTTTAGCCTGGAGTGTTACTTACTTACAAACAAATATGGGGACGGACGCAAGAGATGGAGGATTTGTTGAATTCCCCCTTTTCTTTAAGAAATACTATTTCCTCCGGATGAAGAGTAGTCGTCGTAGT
This sequence comes from Protaphorura quadriocellata, assembly GCA_034698945.1. Classification (NCBI taxonomy): domain Eukaryota; kingdom Metazoa; phylum Arthropoda; class Collembola; order Poduromorpha; family Onychiuridae; genus Protaphorura; species Protaphorura quadriocellata. The sequence continues at coordinate 7,055 of JAQGCA010003219.1, read as the reverse complement.
AGTGCAATTCTCTCGCAGTAAAAATGTCAATTAAAATTGATAAAAATCCGTGGCGACAACTGCAAGGAAACTCAATCCTCTCAAGAGTCGTAGTCCTATTGGCCATGTATTTTTAACGGACTCGAAAGTCCTAGCCATGTGAGCAAACAGCTTTTATGTCACTCCAAACCTACATGAAATAGACTTTGGGCAGTGACGAAAGAAATACAACCCACTTTGACAATTTACAGAAACTTCGTTGTAATCCTGCAGCAGTGTAATCCTCATTTCCCAGCGAGAAATTGGTCTATTTCGATTCAATAGTGCCATTTCAGATTAATAAAAACTGCCGAGCTAAATGCCAGATATCTCAACCCACTACACTACGTGGAATATCATATCTCATTAATCGCACCCCAATACAGAAAAACCTTGGACTAAAAACAACTTTATAAGTTTTACTCAAGTAGTCACGATCGAATTTCATTATTTCATTAATTCCCGAGTCGTGCTCTTAAAAACAATATTTCTGCTTTCGCCGTCGACATCTTCAACCATTCGTTGAACAAACAAACGTCTCAAGAATCCTCGGATTTTCCTTCGGAGACGTTACCACGCTTCGTCACCAGTTCTTGACATTTATTTAATACCAAGATATAATCAGTCCCTCCGGAACTCATAAAACAGACGGAGCGGGACACCGAACTGCCTCTTGGCTTTCTGACACAATGTGACGTGACGACTGTTTTCTTGCTCGTTGGAGAATACGCACAGCTAATCTAAGCCATATATTCTCCCGATGTAAAAATATCGATGGGGAAAAAGATTTTAGAACGTGTTTTGGGTCAACTATTGATACAGTTTTTGGTTCGAACGGGAACCAGAAAACCATAAGGACTTAATTTCCGTCCGACTTTGAAGCGAATAAACGAGTCCGTATGATTCTGAAAGTCAGGTCTCCAACCAGTATGTGAGATGTATGGTGGCTGTCAGAACCCAAAATTTCAACTCATATGACACGACTCATGACTTATTCATATGGTACAGTTGAGTTGGACTTGGAACACGTTTGGAATTATTGAGTTATTGATTCTTAACCAAAAGCAAACCAAACTAACTGTCACGAAGTGCAGCCCGGGGATGTAATATCATACTAATTATAGAAAGTGTCAACACGAATCAAATCAAAAACAACTCAATGAATACGCCAGCCACATCCGTTGATATTTACATTATTAAAGCATCCTCGCAATATCGTGAGAGAACATGGACCAATTACGTTTACAAAGATCTCAATTCCGAAAGTCGCAACAAAATCAACGAACATAAACTTCAACATTTACGACTGCCACATCCCAACTATTCTTTCCTGATGAAAAAAAATCGGTCAATTAATTTATCGTGAAGAGTTCGGACCTTTAAAAGTAAAAGCAATCCCTTCTATATGATTTGGAGATAAAAAAAAAAAGCGTGGATGTCTGAATGAAACTATTTGGTCAAGTGAAAGGATGGTTAGTATGTTTATGGATACTTTATGCATGCCGTCGTGTGCTCGTGTGTGTTGCAAAATAAAACCGCGTACACGTGTGTACACATGTTCAGTAACTAACACTCTTTAAACATTTGTTAATTCTGACAACTTTCGATTTTTTAAAGACACCCACGTGTAGCCATGTAATTGACCACAGCAGTTCTGTTGAGCAGACTGTGAAGCACTTGTGGCATCCCATCCCACCAATTCTCCTCACTCTCATCTCATTTCCGCTTTCCTTTTACCATAAAGATGAATAAAAATGAAAAGATTCATTTTCAATTGCAAAGTTCTTCTCGTCCAAGTGAATGGCTGCTCCGTTATGGGTTATGGGGCATCTACAAGATTAGCCCAACTGTTATGGATTGTCACTATTTACGACCCAGGGTGAACATTCTGGAGTATTTTTTTTCGCCCCATCGATTGCTGTCCCTGCTAGTAAATACATTTTCAATGAGTCCTGCTGCTAATTATAATTGACTTTTCGGGTTCCGATCCTCCCAAACCTCGTTGTAGAGATAGGGAGTTACGAATTCTCTCTCTGCACAAAATTTCAATCAAATCCCACTGAGTGTAAACCATGGCTTTTTATTTTCAATGAAACAAGAAATGATGAAGCGTACATTGTATATTATTTGTGGGTCACCGGGAGAATTTCGGGGTTGTCACATAATTCTCATAAATTACGAGGCCGGAACCAACTCAAAAAAAGAAACACATGAGAGCAAATAAATACTTGAAGACAGTCGACATCCTTCGTTGCTTACACTAGACACAACACAACACAAGTAAAAACTCGGAATGAAAAGGAAAGCAATCCCATAAAAAATAATAGAGGAAAAAAAAGGAAAGTTTAGAGGGAGAGTTTTGATTTAACGAAGCGGGAGAAAAGCAATAATGCCTTATAAAAGCTTCCTTAACCAACACTCACTCCAGTACGTAGTAGCATGGCGAGAAAAATAAAACCTTAGTACTTTATAGAGATACCTTTCTGTAGCCGGAACATTTCAACTGTCGTAGAAAGTCACCAAGACGAGTTTCGTGACCAGGTTGCGAATTGGTCACTACTAGTTGCTGCTGCTCCTGTTCCTGAGTCCCAGTCACTACGTTAGCCAGAGGAACCACATTTACGGTCTCTCCATTCACATTCTTAATCATACACTCAAGACCCGGTCCCGGTCCAGGGTAAAAACTTCTACCACTACTACTACTATTACTACTTCCAGCCTCACTCATCATTGTCCAATTTATTTTCTGATTGAAGATCCAATTCACACACTCACTCTAAGAGGGAAAGTCAATGGCTAACACAAGTCAGAAAGTTAGAAGGAACAGAAAACTGAAAAATATGAACCAAATTCGAAGACTTTTTCCCTCTTTTGGCACCCCGAACAGCACTCAACTCCGACATGTACAAATATAATTAATCTACTGTCTTTCCTTCAAATCTCGTAATTTGTCTCATAATTTCCTCTTATCCTTTATCTCGTCTGAGTCTGCCAATCTATTCATACCGCATTTTATGGCCCGATTCCTCAATCACAAGGAAAGCTTTGTCTCATTCTTGAAATACCCTATTGATTTCCCAAAATTCATTCGTTCAAGACATCTTGGATTTTCCAATATTAAGTTGTCAACATGAACGTTTTTCGGACGTTTACTTTTTCGACGGAGAATTCAAATTCGCAGATGCAATTACGTAGGAAATCCAATTGATTCATTTACCAGCGCAGACGTTGTAAAGCGTTTTCCCAACTTTCACTTTTTCAATAGAAAATACAAATTCGCATCGATGATTTCACATTAAATCAAATACACATATTTTGGTCGAACCTAGTGAAAATCGGCCCTTTCATAGGAACACCAAATGAGGCTGAACTTTCACTCGCTCTCCTGACATGCGTGATAACACCAGGAAGCTTCTTCCCTTATTCCATGAACGATAATAATGAATTGCATATTTTAAACTCCGTTTAGTAGTCTTGGAAGCACAATTGGAATGAATTTATTTATGGCGATGGGAGACTCGTCAAAAGATTCTAAACGTCAAACGTACGGGCAAAACGGTAAATCAACCAAGTGGGTAATTCAATTCTGTAAAAGTCAAGTCGTGTCTTACAACAACTGAGAGAGGAATTTCACTCAAAGTGTATTTGACTGTAAGGAGGGTAAAGAACGTTGAATATTGGACTAAGCACACATAATGAGTGCTTGCATAGTTCGCTACGGATACCGGACCAATAGAATCCGGCCACCAACTGTATTTGCTGTATTTTGTATATGTTAGTTTATTTGAGACAATCCAGAAGACTTCATTCTAGAGAACACTGGTAAAGCAGTCGTCAGAGTCAGACATGTCGACATTTGATCCGTTTGGTTCGGTTTTTGTGTTTGCAATTGTAATTGATACAGTAGAGGACGACAGGACGTGGAATAAATACTTAAGCAGTCAATATTATACTGAACCCGGCCAAAGTATCGACTTCGACGCCAAGACTGACGGACGGACCCGGCCGATGAAACGTTTGTTTAGAACTGAAACTGAAACTTAACTGGCAAAGAATTGAACCAGTAAAATAAGAGTGGTACAGAACACAGACGACACAAAACTAAACTGGATGAATGAATAGATGGATGTTTTCGATCTGCATGCAAGCAAAGTCAGCAATTCTATTTATTTGCTGTCCTTCGTTTGTTCGAGTTTGATTTGAATGCAAGTCGAATCAAGAAGAGTTAACGTCAAAAAATGAAGAGGAACTGCACGCGAAATGTACTCCATCCCACAATATTACCCTGTTGTACGTACTTAACTTCACTTGTGTGCAATCAATTTAATGGAATGGCAGCACGACAAATTACACAATTTATGGGCAAATCCTGCCAAACGTTCACAATAACAAAAAATTGTCCTTTCGTTTTATTACTCGATCCATGCACACACAAAATATACAAAATGACGGGTTCCGGATTTGATTATTTTGTTGGGAAACTACTACTTTATTCCTAAATTACAAGGGTCAATACTTTATTATCTGGTTTCCATTCACAATGTAATTTTCGTATTGGATTGGTTTACAGTGAGGTCGAGAAAGGAAGAACCGCATTAACCAGTCGCCGACTCTTAATCCCTATCACGACTAACCTCCCTGCCTCCGTTAAACTTCCAAAATTGTGAAGGAGTCAGTCGTAGTCGTCTTTTTCATCTTCCTCATTGAAGAATATCTAAATTTAGCGGTTTAAGGGAGAGGGTTATGTTCATGGTCTATTCATGCATGCATATATATCTTCGAAGACAGAGACAGCTCTAGACGTGTTAATAAGTCCAGAATCGTTAAGATAAGGATAGGAACTTAGTCTGCGCGCAAGTTACGGTTACGGAACGGAAAGTCAGTCCAAGTCCAATTGTCAGGGGAAAACTTTTTTTTGAAGAAATCAACAGTCTCTTCGGGCAGACAAAGTCGTCAATGATCAGATTAAGAATATTGGCTCCTATCCCATCCATAGAAGAGAAGAGTTGGAGCCATTCAACACACATAGCATTTGGCCGACCAACCGAACCAAATATCCCAGCCAAGCGAAAGCCAGTGCCACCAAGTCTTCGGATTCGGATTCTACAATACTGGATATAAAATGCATCTGGCCGCATGCAAATGACAATTTCGATGACATTTGGAGTGGAACAAAGTCATTTTGGAGAACCAGTGACGGCGGCGGAGAACAACGTGTGACTCTCATGGATTTTCTTATGACTGAATTTGTAGACTAAGACTAACTATACGTATGGGACCAGATCAGAACAACTCGAATTTTAAACTGAATTGCACGCTAGGTCCGTCATGCCATGTTTCGCATCTAAATCTTTATGGTTTCTCAGTGTACGGTTTACAGAGAATTTCGCCTAATTATACCAAACCTCTGTGAATAATTGTCAACTTCGAATGACAATCAAGCTCATTCAACGGCGTGTCTGTCGTTAGGTACGGAGAATTTATATGCTATAAAAATTCCTGCTTCGTGATATAATTTTGGCCTGAAGTCGGGTTTGCTGACGCTTTTATGAAGAATATAGCCAAATATAAGCAAGAAACTGTATCGTACGTATTATCATATACGCTTTTATTACCCTGGGTCACCATTTGTCCAAAATTAGGAGACTCATTCGTGTTTGCTTTCGTTCAATGATCTGATCGTATATTTCCTCAATTTCCGAAACGCTCAAACCAAACAGTCTTGCCAGGTTTCATCTAATAATGTCCAGAAGTTTCTAAAAGGTCAAGTTTAAGTACGTCAGCGACAAAGCCAGAGTGCGGACTGACATATGGTGAAACAAATTCATAAAACTTTATCCAAAGTATGGTCTGGTTTTACATTTCAGCAAGGAATCCAAGCATGAGGCATTTTGCCCATGAAAAAAATGAATTTGAGCCACATCTGCCACATCATCAACTCACAACCCTCCAGGCTGTAAGTTATTGAAGAAAGTAAATATTAGAGATATGCATATGGCTAGGATAACACACGCCACTAAAGTAAAGCTGAAGTTAAACTTGCAAAAAAATCTCCAGAGGCTAAAAAGCAAAATGAAAGGATTAAAGTAAAGAGCGTGCCAGGCCATAAGCCTTTCGTAGTTCGCAAGTAGTCTAACCATACAACGTAACGTACGTCTGAAATGGAAATACAAGAAAATGTGCTGAAATATGTCGGTCCCTCTTCAAAGAACTTGGTCGTCGTAATGAAGAAAGAAGTGAATTATACTAACATAGGAGGAAGATCCATCCATACATTAACTTTTGCTTACGTTAAAGTTAACGTCTTTACAAACTTCACTAGGGAAGTTGAATACATTTTTATCACCATGTTAAAAACTGAGATGAAAGACGGAGAGGTAAAGAGTTAACGTTCAGTTCCCAGGTTCATAGTGGAGAAAAAATCTCTTAGCAAAATGTTTGACAATTTCTTCTAAGTAGCAAGCCCAAGCCCATGCCTTGAGAATGCATCTCCCGAGGGAGAATAAAAAATTGATAAGCCCTATCATCTGTGTGGTGCATAGAACAGAACAGAGCAAAATGCCAGTGCCTGTTCTCGTTGTAGCCTCTGGCTTTAAAAAATGAATAGAATAGAATTGACAGACCTATTCTATTCTCCAGCCCTTCTTCCCCTGTTCCTGTCCTTATCTTCAGAATTTTATATCCAAAAGGTAAATAATATTACACATGAATCCATAACATACAGTAACATGATGGAATTTCCAATAATAACGTATCTTCATAAAATTTATTTATGAGCATATGTTTTTCTCGTTCAATTTCTGTGAGCAAAACCGTCCGTCCTTAAGTCACACGACCAAATATTTGGCAATATGTTCTCTCTAAACCTCTTTTATTAACTGAGAGGGATATAATAGGCTGCTGGGTACCTTCAGGCAAACACTTTACTAGCAAGAATGCCCGCCCGTTCGGACGGGTATCTTTTGTTTGTTTGTTTGTTTTTTTATTAGAGTGTTAGCCCCTGCATTCAGACATACAGAGTATGCTTGTTGATTGTC
>JAQGCA010003218.1:0-12203 GCA_034698945.1 Protaphorura quadriocellata | reverse complement strand
AATCTTGTGAGTAATACTTCTCTCCTAATTGGAAGAGAGGGATGGGTTTTTCTTGTTTTTTCCTTATCCCCACAAGATTGCACTGCCTAGTACCTACACCAAACCATTGATTCAGCCCCTGGCCATGTCAAATAATTTATTTATTTATTTTTGAATAAAGAAAGAACAATCAAAATGATATATTAAACTGTACGATCAGTTTAAAATGGAGGTTACCACCGGGATTAAGCCTTTCAAAATGTTAAAACTGAAGATGAAAGGTCAGGTCCATAAAATTATGACTCCAGTACATTCATGTTAACAAAATATGTTTAGCCTTCTTTTAAATATTTTGCAATTTCAATTCTTTCAGCACCCTGAATTACGCAATTCTCAAAATTATTTACTGAGTCTTCATTCTTAGCATGGTGTATAAAGCATAGTGGTACATTCATTTAAATGAACTTGGAATGATACTAGTATGGTAAAAACAAATGAGATTCCTCGCGCCGCTAGTTGTAACACAACACTTAGTTAAGCAATGCGAAGGAGTTATAAGCAAATCTCGAGTTTAACTGTCGGCTACGTATTGTGTCGTACTTACAATGTAACGTTAATCTATTTAATCAAATGCACATTTGACCGACAATAGAGCAACATTAAATTCTAAACTTAATTCTCATGTACAAATGTCGATAAGTTGGAATGAAAGGAAGTGAACTTTAATGTCTCTTTTGGTTCTGGGAAATATCCCCATTGTGGTAATAAAAAGATCGAGAAACCGTCTTGAAGGCATTCTCAATCAGTACAAGCCCCAATGAAGTGGATCCTTGCAAAGTTCAACAGCACTCTGGATTTTGATTTTACGTTTTAATTCGAAGTTTCGGCTTGACATTTTATAGTGCTGATAACTATCAAATTATTTCCTTTTGCTAAAACAAAGATCTCTCTATATTAAAATTATTGTTTTATGGTTTGAACTGCCTATGTTTGCGTTGTGACGTACGAAGTGAGAATTTATCAGTAATTCGCCGATTACTGAATAAAATTATTGTTCATTAAATTAACTAGACCTATAGGTACCATCTGAAGGCACGCAGCGCTCGCGCGGTGGAAATTAGTCCGTGTTTTGACTTTTTTTACGACCCCTACCCCTCCTTGACCCCGCCTCCACATGTGTTTAAAATTTTATTAATAATATAAAAAATATTAAATTAGCTTTTAATGGTAAAACTAGAAAAAAGTTCGAATTTGAATCCATCAGAGAGAAATATTTTTTAAAAAAAATCAACTAAATGATTCGGAAATATAAGTCCTATGGCAACAATTAATCCGATTTTGGTGAATTGTTTGGTCACTCGAATAACGTAGTCGGATTTTGTGAATGTCATGCGTTGAATCTTTTCAATTAATATTGGGAGAATTCTTGGTTTTTTCCCTCTGGTCAATCTGCAAGATGAAATTACGGGGTTGGAGGATCAAATTCTTTTTCGCAGTCACTGTTATCGTCACTCTACTTTCTAGTATTGAACATTCTTCTAATTCGAAAGGAAACAGAAGATTTCAAGTAACTCGTGAATTATAAATTGATTTGGATTTTTTTTACCCTGACCTGAGCTGTGGTGGAGAATGGTTAATTATGGAATTTTTGAAATTCAGAAACGAAAAAAATCTTGCATCGTGTACTCTTTTGGTGTTGGGACTGAACTTTCATTTGATTCTATTTGTTCATGTTTGGTGTAATGTACTAAGACTGATTCACTGTCCAGGATAATAGTTTTTAGTTTTTCTTTTCTTCTTATTAGGAGTACCTAGTGTTTTGCCTTATAGTAAAGTCTGACCAGATGCTGGGAATAACGAGTTTGTCATGTTGTGTTTGTGTATCTTTGTCAGTTGAATAAACTCTAAACAAACAAACAAAGTGAACTGTTGGGACGAACAAACTGTACTCTACATATTTATGACCACACACACATTAACACGTAAATAATGGTCCTCTTGTTTACAACAGTTTATTCTGAAAAGATTGACCAAATAAAAAAGCCTTTTTTATAAAGAATCAAATCAAACACGAAGTATCCAAAGAAATTTGATTGGCTTCTCGAGATGTTCGGATGAGTCACAATCTCAAGAAATGGGAGGAAAGAAAAATTGAAGAAATAAACGGACGCTCAAATCGGAAATGGACACTCGTGGTCATCATTTCTTGGAATTACTCAAAATGGATGTGGAAGGTTAGTTTGTACAACTTTGTCATAATGATGGTTCGATCCGTCAGGCAGGCATTATGCGTGTCAAAAATATTCGAGAGGCCCTGACGGAATTGTCAATTAATGAGTGTATATATGATCCTAATGACGATTCTATGATCCACAGGTTCAGAATTTGAAGCACTCGAGCAAATCATGGACGATTTCTCGCATCGGTAACCATTTCGACAACTACCCGCTGAGATTCACCTAAACCGTCTTCCAAAGAATAGCAGCGGAGTCGGAATTTTCAAGACGTTCGAGGATTGGTCGAGAAAACTGGTCTGGAGATCGCTGGACTAAAGGCTATTCATAATGAACCTAATCATGTATGTTCGTTTTGCTGAGTTCTCTTTTCTTAATGTCAGGGATGACCTTGACATAATTACAAGAAAATGTTAAAGTTTGGAACGATTTTTTTCGATAAGTACAAATTCTAGAATTGGCTGTGTTTCAGCTTTTGATTTGTATTTATAAATAAGAAAAGACAATTTTGAAAAAAGTATTTTATTTCATAATTCATATAGGTTCGCTGTGCTGTGGTTCAATTCCTCAGACTTGCATTGACCTATATTACAATCTCTTACGGCGAATATTGTTTAATGGGTGAATTTACTTTTCAAGGCTCAAATTCCGTACAAATTATCAAATTGAAAATATAAAGAAGAACCTTCATAGAAAATATAGTAAGAATGCCAGGGCAACAGACGATCAGAAAAATTCTATCAAATGTTTAGTTCGTTACAAGGAAGGAACGAGGAATTCAGAAAAACAATATCTCAATCCAACAATCCGGCAAGCTGTAAATAATATACAAATAACTCTCTTACTTTCAACATTTCTTTTTTAATGTTTCGCTGGTGAACACATAGTACGTTTCGGCAAAGAGGCAATTTATCATGTCACTAGCTGACACTTTGAATTGTTGTTGTTATAACAATTAAAAGTAAATAATATGTTCGCATTATTGCAATTCATATGTCTTAAAACCGAAGGACCACATTCTTCAACTTAATAATCAGGTTCTGGTTTCATGTATCCACCACCGCTGTAGTAAGAATCATCATAATTTGAATAATCTGAGAAAAAAAAACATAAATTGTTTCAAAAAAATTTTCTACAACTTCTAACAAAACTTTTAACAACTCGAATAGGTTTTTACCATCCATTGGCTCCTGTCTGACTCGAATGTCTCCCATTTCTAGGTTTTCTGTCTTAATACGATAATTGCCCCTACGATCTCGATATTTGTCACCGCGGTCACGATCTCCGCTTTCGCTGGAAATGAAAGCAATTATAAAAATTATGACACGCCCATTAATAAATACTAATTATAAAAACCTAATTACAAGTCCAGAGCAAAACCTAAAAAAATTAATAGGTGCCTTCGACAGGACAAGTTTTGAATAATTTTACTCCAAATTATTATATTTCAGAAACCTTACCCACTGCCAAACCGAACTAGATCTTAGTATTTTTAACTCAAATATTTAAAATTGATTATAAAATACGCTTGATCAAAATTGTCGCAATTCCAAAAAATAATGAGCTCATATAGGTATATTCTCACTATTTGTGACCAAATTTATTTACATACCCATCCCGATCCGTCTGTGGTGGTTTCCCAAGTTTTCGATCTTGAGATTTCCTCGGACTGTGTTTCTTTTCATCAGTTGATCTGGAGCGTTTCCTGGGTGTATACTCGCCACCTTCTTCGACGTTTTTGTACATTTTATCCTTTGAACAGGAGCGACATCTTTTCCTCTCCACCATATTCTCCCCACGATCTCGATCTCGATCGCGGACACGATCACGGTCTCGATCGGGATTCCTCTCACCACGATCACGATTCCCATTACGGTCCTTGTCACGGTCACGACTTCTGTCTCTCTTGACAGAATAATTCCTCTCACGGTCTTTTGATATCTCAGTACGATGATTTAGTCTGCTGTCGGCCCTTGCGTCGTTCCGAAATCTATCTCTGTCTGGGGCCTCTCTTCCAGAAATCTTCAGATTCACTTCTGGTCCGCCTGTTCTGGATCCTCCGAGCTCACCGCCTGTAATTTCAAAAAAAAGGTCAAGGTATTTTTCAACTATATCCGCTACATATTTTGTTATTTTTTGGATAGCTAGTGAAGTCCGTTTTCCCGAATTAAAATAGCACTTATCCTTTATAAATATTGAACTGTTTATAAATATTGAACTGCATAGCTAAGATTTCTCGAGAAAATGGGTGGTAAAAAAGTCAAAGCCCAAAGGAAAACCGATGCACCCTGAGGACTTTGACTGCAAAAATCCGGAGAACAGAGATGTAGCTGTATTGTACTGGATCTCTATTTCTCTATCATGACCTGAAGCTGTCTGTGACACGTTGGCCGGCTGAGGCACACTCCCTGTCGATCTGAATTCCTTTCTTCTCGTCTTCCGCACTATCACTATTCCTTTGACAGAATCCAATTCGTCAACCGTAAACACACGTAACCTTTTCAGGAACTGAAACCTGTCATCGCTATGCCCTGCTGCAAGGATATTCAGTGATTCCTAGAATTAAATTTAGATTTATAAATTTTACTACATTGTAAAATCCACACGTAATAACAAAATTAAAAATTGAACTCGCCTCTATAATATTCATTGTTCTGAAATACTAAGTAAGTGTGCTCTACTCCAATCTGCAAAATATTACAAACATAATTATAGTAGGAGTTAGGATTCGTCACATAACTTCGCAAAATCGCGACGAGACTTGTTGCGTTGTTCAAGTGTTCTTCTATAAATATTTGTAACGTTGGTATTTGTTTACTTACTTGTAATTATAAAATCTGTAAAATTTCGGAACTAGGACTAAGATAATAATTTTCCTAGAATTGTAAATAAAGAATTTAAACTTTCTCAATGGTCCCGCGAGACCGTCTCACCACACCTCACGGTGTCGCTTGCCTCCGTTCCCTCCACTTGACATATCGGAATCGAAATAAAGAATTTAATTCGAATTGAAATTCAATTAATATCTTCCACAAATTCCAATTCCGATGAATTCATGAAAAGTCAAAGCTCGTCCCAAGTCATAAAGTGTCACTGTCACGTAGTGTTGTTTCAGTTCCAGCTCCAGTTCCTGGAACTATACTAGAACTGCAATTAAGTTGGAACTAGAACTAGAACTATTTTATTCTTTGATGTATGAACTGGAACAGGAACTATTGTCAGACAAATCAGATCATCAATCAATCAAATCATGTCAGACAAATCCTATCTTGAGGCCATAAAATCTAGAACTTAGTGAGGCCCAGGGTGGGTGTGTACCTATATTCAGGCCAAGAACTAGTATAACGAAAATGAGAAAAATTCCTATGAATGATTTGGTTGTTAAAATTTTCAAACTTATGACAAAAATTTGTAATTATATAAAGATTGGATTGAATGCCAATGGTCTTAATTGTTTTGTAAACATTCAACACAGAACAAAAGAAATCTGTGTGCTAGATCATGGATAAAAATATTAGACTATTCTGTGGATTACTGGTAATAATTGGAAACTAACCATGCATGACTAATGACAAACACAATACTATTTGGATCTGAATATTAATTAATTAGTTATTAATTATTGTCATTCGTGAGGCACTGCTAATTTCTGTAAATAGTATGTATGGAGTTGGGAATAATATTTGCTACGATCATCTATGATCATGTAAATGATAACTAACCTTAGCCAATTTGTTGTTTAAAACAGCATGCTTTAATTAAGTCGGAATAATGTAGCACCTAATGGAAATCAATTTGACTATTATGTTGAACTGTTGAGGAAATGGAACATTATGACTATAATAAAGAATTCTCTGACTCTGACTCTGACTCTATTGTCGGTAGGAACCGAATCAAACTGAGTTCCAATTAATTGCTATGTAATATTTAGTCAATATAAACCACGCTCCCGTTCCAAAATTTGAGGGAAATGACATATGACATAACGGAATCGAACAAAGGTTTTCGAGCATCTTTCGTTATTCCGTCGATTGATAATACACGTTTTTTTATACAAAATACTAAGAAAACATTTTTTTCAAAATCATGAATTGCCACATTTGCTACCAGTGGCCGAAGAAATCGGTTGGACGAGGATGATTTGGATCGAGAAGTGTTACTTAATAAAAACCAACATTTAATTAAAATAAGATTTAAACATGCTTCATAGTGCTATCCATGACTTCTTTTTTTTTTATTAGAATTGACGTTATTAGCAATTAAACTAAATAGTGTAGCCCAGTTTTGCAAAACATGTGCTTTTAAGGCGATTTATTTTAAAGCACTATAATAAAGCTAGACACATTGCACTTCATTCCAAAATTTGAACGAATCACCTATCCATGAAGTCTACATTTTTGTTGTTTTGTCAGTCAAGTGTACACAGGTCTGCTCTAACTAGACTGTAGTGAATTGCAAGTCTCTCTACTATTTTAAACTTGCGTATTTTAAATTATTTTCAAACATGTATATACCACTAACTTCCAATATTCTGATCGTAATGATGACATACATATTATTTATAAGCAAAGTATGGTCTAAGAATTGAAAATATTGGTAACATTTGCTTATAATGTATGAAATATGTGCGACAATAGAAGAATTGAAGATGACCAGACTTGAAGTTGAAGTATTTTTTGGTAAAAAATTAAGCAGTTTTGCGTTTCAAATATGGGACTAATAGTTTAATTTCTGTACTCCAAAATACACTTATATTTGCATTTGTACTAGCAAAACCAGTTAACCAAATGTTAATAATCAAAAGCACCCAACGGGTTTATTTAGAATTTAAGGGGAATTAATTCATAACTTGACAGTTCTAGAATTATTATTTTATTTGAGGAGCGCTTGAACAATGTGGCAAATTCACATTTAGTGATATTTGATTTTACATGGTGCAGAACGTCAATTTTGTCATTTTGATTTCTTAAGTTCCCATCAAGGAAATATACCAAACGAAATCCAGATAAAAAAGTTGGTATATGTTTGTGACCTCTGGAATTCGTCCACAAATTGCAGATAAAATTTTGTAAATACAGAGTAATTGAAATGCACAGTAATGATGATCTAGCATCTCAGAGTATTTTGTGTAGAAGGTTGGTAGCTTTTATTCGGTGTAGAACGAGTACCTCTCAAAGTAGGGAAAACCATTGCAGAAAAAGTCGTTTTTTTAATAAATAATCATTGAGTCCCAAGTCCAAGGTAATGAACCCGGTGTAGCCTTACCACTGTGTTGGACATTTTTCTCTTTTATCGCTATTTGAAGCACATTTAGAGCCTTGTAAACCTTTCTCGATTTATAAATTACCATGCGCAATTAAATTTATACTTGACGGCGCTTGGATTACTATTGTCAGCTATGCAGTAAATGTTGACGGATTTCAACGAAATTTGCAGGGAAGGCACACAAGGTCACAAGAATAACCTAGAGTTGATATGACCTCGAAATGTGACCTCTGAGGTCACCAGAGGTCACATGCAGTAAATGTTGACGGATTTCAACAAAATTCGCAGGGTAGGTACACAAGGTCACGAGAATCACCGGGGGTTAATATGACCTCGCCAGGTGAACTCTGACCGAAAATCACCCGAGGTCAAATTTGCAAAGCCGCTCGGTATGGCCTGAAGCGTGCATAAATGTATTAAAAAGTCGGTGTCAGAGGGTGACCCCGACCCAGGTCACCATTTAGCTACCTAGCTATACGGAGTGTCTGTGTTTCGATGCAGCACATAGGTACTGCATCTTACGACGACTTATTGTGAGTAACAAATTGTGGATTTACGGAATGAGCATTCACTCCATAATGCAAAACAACCGGTTACGCGGTCAGCTTACACTTTTTTAGCTTGATAATATTTTTAGTCTGTGGTGTATTTTTAATGAGATCTGGACTGAGACAACCAAAACATTAGTATTTCAGGTCGATTAATATGCGAATGGTCATTTTCGTAACACAAATAAATACTTTTTAGTTGAATTAATGGAATTAATGGACAGGGTGTCCTTTCTTCGAGTAATACTACGAAACGGATTGAAGTTGAACAAAATATACAGGAGGTTTTGCACATTTTACGCCGGAGCTGCAGTAGCTCGTTGGATTGGGATAGCATTAACTATTAAATTTTCTATCATTTTAAGTACTTTTACAAATCTAAAGGAAATGTTGTGGGGTAACGTAGTCTAAAAAGAACTGAAGACAAGTCCTCTCAAAGGCAATCTCATTCAATGCAAGTCCCAGCAAAATCATTATATTATTATTTTTAATTCATATTTTAATAAAAGAGTCTGCTTCTCATTCACTCTTTACATCCGTGGTAACTGTTAAATTACTCTCATTTGACAGGAGTGTGGGTTCTCCATATTAAATTTTTTTTATAGCTTGAACTGCGTTTGAGTTGTGCCATACGAGGTAAAAATACATATGTACATCGCTGATTCGCTGATTACTAAATAATATTGTCTGGCATTTAAAGAGTCTGTATGTATAGTCGTCTCCGGTTTGCAAAGTGATGTCTGAGCGGTAACAATGTACAGCAAAAATAATTAGACGAACTGTCATTCAAAGCGCAATTTTGCTAAAATTTAAATGCAAGATGTACATTTGCTTGGGACATTTAAATTGGGCATTGGGCGTGACCTGGTTATGTGGGACCGACCTAGGAGACGAAGGGCACATCGCCGAGTGATGAGTCAATGCTCTTAGTGCGCGAATTCCAATTCCGACTAATTCGTGAAAAGTAACAGCTTTTTCCAAGTCAGAAAGGGTCACGACTCCAGACACATAGTTATGGCGTCAAGCCCTCGCTGTGTAGCAGGATAAACGTTTTCGAACGTTTCATTTTAGCAACTAGTTCTCCACTTTTGTCAAAGTAATTTTGAATAACACTAAATCTAATTTGCGATATCTTAAAATGGGACGTAGTCGCCAACTTGAATTGTTTCAGCATTTCATTCACACAGAAGACTAACAAAACTTACTGTAAATATTGTATGTATTAAAGCATTTTTCGGGGATATTTTTTTGCAAAGAAACGCAAATATGTTAATAGATTTTGATTTCGGTAAAACGAACGTAACGGGATTAACGATCAGATTCGGCAATATCGGAATTCGAATTCGAAAAATAATTCGAATTCATAATCGGTATTTGAATTTCTGGATATTGGAATTGCTATTCAGAATCGATTACAAAGAATCGAAAAACGGTCCGAATTGGAATTCTTGAAACTTTTCGAATTACCAACCCTGATTATCCCTAAGTTCCATTCTGTCGGGTAGTGTCAGAGGTAGGACATCTAGTGTGTCCACTTGACAGAGCCTTCGACTCCTCGCGAAGTAACGCGGACAGAGTTCCGGTAGTGTGACGCTCACAAAGTCAAACTAACCAATAGAGAGCAGCACTGTCGCCACTTCCGGCAGACCATCAATTACTAAATAAAATTGTTGGTCAATTAAGTAATTTATTATGTGAAGGTTTTGTACTGCAGTCAAACTGATGCCTGTCGTTTTTAGAGAGTGAAAGATACTTTCGGACTTTAACATGCGCAACATAATCAACGTAACTCGTGCAAAGCACAAGTTGGAACTTGTGTGCACGGATTTGCTAAAAAGTGTGTTCTCCAAACAAAAGTTTTAAAGAGCCTTATAAAGATTTATTCATTTAAATCGATTTTCTTTGCTTGGTGCAAATTACCGAATTTATTATTAGTATGACTTAACTTGTTTTATCTTGCGTCTTTTCCGAATTTTTTCACTCTGGTTGGTCTCATGATCGAGTTAACGTGAAGGCAAAAAGAGGGATATTTCTGCTGTTCTGGCATCTGGGTGGATCCCAGAGAAAGGGCCCAGTCATTGCTTTTTACAACTCGTTTAGTCATGTCAGAATTCAAATCGTATTCAAGGCAATCTAACATGAGTTTGGATTTTTTAAGTTGCTTTAATTTTGGATAATATTAATCTTAGACGAGCAACGCATTAAAGAGCGATAATCATTAAATTATTTTGGCAAATACCTAAATACCTTCTAATACAAATACTGCTAAGGGTTCCAGATATCATGTGATTTTGCACAGCGCTAAATAAAACAAAATATACGTTCCATTTGTAGGATTAGACATTAAATTATACGTCATCCTGCCAGCGAAGCGAGCAGGATGACATCAATGTAAAACAGGGTAATTATATGGCGTCCGAGAGTGGAGGGAGCTGGATAAGAATCCAGCTCCCTCCACTCTCGGACGCCATATAATTCAAATCGAACTTCACATCTAATTTGCTCCCAGCGGCCACCACCCAAAAGATGAGAAAAAAACTACGCGTTGAAGTTGCATGCAACTCTCGCTTGGCGAGGGGCATGCACTTCAACACGTAGTTTTACTCTCACCTTTTGTGCGGTGGTGCCACATGGGGCAAATAAGATGCCCGTTTAATTTATGAATTCTTTACGAAATGTATACTTCGCTTATTATCTCGTGGAATGCGGATTGGGCAGGGCAAGCACCTGAGTTATCAAACATTAGTTGACGAATTCCATAGATTACAACATTTTAACAATTTTTTATCTTCATTCCGTGTGATTTATTTCCTTGCAGCGAAAATAAACGAATAGACAAACCAGATTTTGTAGATCTTTCAAACTCAAATAATTATATCACCAATTGGAGAGTAGAGCTGAGAATGAATTTCATTTTATGCATGTTATCCACTCCTAATTTTATTTATAACAACATCGGAATTTTTGGTATTTACGTTTTTGTGAAGTTTTCGCCTTGTTTTTGAATAAATAAAATATTTTGGAGAAAGTTCAACCCAAATTTCAACTACAGCATATCAGTCCCACACATGTGTTGTATTGTAAACATTTGGCTTTGTCTTTCTGCAGTTTATTTATTTAACACAAGGGGAATGCTTCACAAGAAAATTATGAATTTTGAACCCGTGCACGTTATATCAGGGTGATAGGTAGCCATAAAATAAAATTTCTGACGTGAGGGAATTGCTTTAGGTTACCTAGATATTAGAGATGTAAAAGGGCCGGCTTTTACCGGCCCGGCCCTTTTCTAGGGCCGGGCCAGGGCTTTTCCATTTCGGCCCGGCCCTTTTACACCTCTAATAGGTATCGAAGCAATTAATTGTAGATTTTTTTGAATTAACATATAGGAATGTAATTTAATTCAGAATCTAAAGTCATAAAACTAATCAGAGCGCGCAGGTCAATTCTAATTAAGATAAGTAGGAGAATGTGCACGGTTCCTGTTATTCTCGAAGATACTAATTCGAACGAAGCTCATTAAATGCAACATTTTCATTCTTTTGTACCGGTTATTCACCAGAAGAGGTTCAATTGTTCGTCTTCTGGAACGGTAGAATTTATATTTCTGACGTGTTCGCTTTATTTGGTAGACATAAACTGCGGAATTAGTAACAAATAGAAAAGCTTTTATTTTCTTTCGGTGCATTCTGCTCATCCAATCATTAGAGAAAAGATATTTCCGATAACTATTTCAAGGTCAAGGTCATTCAAAGTCAATATCATTAGGTTCATTATGTACAGCCCTCATTCCAGCGGCATACAGTATTTTTCTCCAACGGCACAAATAGTCAAACAATTGTGGGGTTGAAAATATCAACCCCGCTGTTATTTTTTAGAAGGCGGTTATGGTTGAGTCACGTCTAGGTTAACCCATAGGAAAAATGATTCATGATTTTATCAAGTGCTTCAAATTCAGAACCTGTGGAACATGGTACGGTACGGTCATTTAGATTAATTAACGTTGTTTGTAAGTAACCCGGTCTGAAGGTTTTCTTAGGGGGCTGCATATATCTAACAGCCTATATCTACGATTCCAATGGCATCCCGTCCGTTCCAGCCCGGGACCTTCTTGAAGCATTCCCAGACCCAGACCATGCATGTCCCAATGAACTGAATCCCGGCACTGTTAAGCAAAGAT
>JAQGCA010003217.1:0-12205 GCA_034698945.1 Protaphorura quadriocellata | reverse complement strand
TGTGTGTTTTTTATGTTTTGAATATTAGTTGACCTGTGTGACCTTACCGTGCGGGATGGACTGAAGGGTGGTTTCGTAGGAATCGCAAATGATGTTTCTTCTGACTCATTTAAAATGATATTCAAAATATTTTGTCTCCTTTGGTATTCACGATAAGCCAATCCACCGGCGGACGCCGCACCAATTCCAATTCCAACGCCAAGTCCCCAAATTAAAGCGCGTCGTCTCTTTCCGGCAATTTCGGCGCGCGATAAAATCGTCGTCGGTGTTGTTCCGGCTCCGGCAGCATTCGCATGAAGCCAACGAGCCACCGCTCGACTCACCACACCTCTCATGATGCTGACAAGAAGTCTTCAGGGTCAAGGTCACTGATCACTCATCAGTTGATTTTTGTGTAAGATGATCTTTTTATTTTTCACTACGCACCAAGCAAAGAATTGAGAATTTCATAAATTGTAGAATTTACCACGCTTTTCAAAAAGGAGCACTCAATGTGATGACAAAATCTATGCAGTAGTATACACGGTGGTCCATAACTTTGTTGTCTCGTCTGAATTTAATTGTTGTGTTTGCACACAACAAACACACACGCACGTGTTGGTTTGCTCATTGTTGACCTCACACTCCAGACACCCTTAATAGTATTTACTCGACTTGAACCAGTTAATTTCAAAACGTAATTAATTACAACTACAAATTACACCCTAATTTATGAATGTTGATCAATTATAATTATAATTATTTGTAAACTTAGAAAATTACAATTGGAAGAAGAAAATGAGCAAGTATAATCAAATGCAATTACAAGTACGCAAAACTAACTGAAAATTCAGTTACAATTAAACTACAATTCAAATCACTCATTCGAATTGATGCCTTCAATTTTGTGGTAAAAAAAATATTCAAATGATTATTTTCTCGAAATGACCGGAAATATTTAGGAACGGTAAAGACAGTCGTACTTTCGATGAAGAAATTATTTTGAATTGAAAGAAAAAATTATAATGCATTTGATTGACAACTCTCAACATTGACAGAGATGACATTAATACGAAATGAAAAATGGAAAATTTGACATGCACCACGATATTTCAACTTTCCCACGGCGTCCTAAAATGGAACTTTTATGTATCAAATATTTCGAGATACGGGTAAAAAATCACATAATTTGTGCAGACGACTTTTAAAGGTGTCCCAAAATGGTAATGAAAAATGGTACGGTCAACGGTGAGATGAATTGAAGTGGTTCCCTTGTGGAGTCTTGAACAGTGTGATTCATTCATTCGTACGCTCAGTTGTGTTCCAAGTTTTGAGGGAAGACGTCGTGTCGTCGTCGTCGTCCAATTTCAACAAAATCACACCAGAATGGCGTCTCGGAAAATCGACGTAAGTCACAATCACAAAAGAAAAATATCTAAAGTTAAATTTTCGATAGAAATTCTTTTATCATTAGTTGATTAGAATCAAATTTTTAGGCAAAGAAAATACTTGGGGAAGTAAATTCTGTTTGAAATGTTGAAATCCATGTAATTTTATAAAATGCATGTAATTGTATGAGAAGTCGTTGTGGATGCTCGAGCTATTGGAACTTGGAACTCTTTTAAAGCATTTAGTTGAATTCCGTTTCTAATTGACTATATTGTATTTGTATTTGTATTTGTATTTATTCAGATCAAACCCCCATACAAGATAGGTCCTTAAATTGACAGCAAAATTGATCTAAATCAATACTTCAATAAATCAATATTCAATACTTAAAGGATCGAGATAATATTTTGTATGGGCATGGAAAACGGAGACTGAATTAAGATAAAATATGTAAGACGAACATAGCCGTCCCCGTAGTTTGATTTAGGGCCGCATATTCGTCATGCCTACAACGGACTGATTTCAAAATTCTGATACCCAATAGTACGTGGTCCCCCTAGCAGTAGGAAATAACTCTAATGGAGTAGAACCAACTGAAATGATACCGATACCGCTGTAGGAAATTACTCCAAATGGTAGTCTAATGGTGTAAACCGATACCGAACTTACACATGACCCACAAGACAAGCTACCGCCCCCAGTCCCAGTATCAGTAAGGACTTACTCCGTTGGAGTAAAACCGACTCACAATCTACCCCTAGTAGTAGGAAATTATTTCTATGGAGTGCAGATGGCAGAGACTACGGTGGTGGTATAGTATACATACATGTAGTAGAATATTAATCCAATCCAACGGAGTGGAAAGAGTACGCTGGTTGGTACCCCTAGTAGTAGGGACTGTCACTGTGGTTTGTTCGGTCATCCGATTGAGTTAGGGATGGTTAAACTCACATTGATTGTTTATGAATTATTACTTAATTTAATTTTAGAGTTCCAAGTCAAAGGGGAAGTACATCCCCTCTGTACACAAGAGTAAGAAGGACACATCGTACACATTAAATTTTGAGACGGGACCTCCGGTGGTAAGTCAACCTGCAAACTTGGCCGCTCTTATAGCTGGTGGTCCCTCCGGTCCGGAGTCAGTTCCTAGATTTGATGGCGTAGGAGTGGCATCGGTCTCAGATAATAGCCCTGCGGTCGGAGGAATCATGACAAAGAGACACAAAGATATTCCGACAAGTGAGTTCGCTGAACCCTTTACTGCGTTGAGGCAATTACCAGTCCCTAATGAGCTAATTTGGGACGACCTCTGTGTTACTTATGCTGATGGTCCACACAATTTCTATGTAAGTTTAATTTGGCTAATACTTGTTGGTTATCTAAGTTCTTTTGTATGAACATGAGGATTCTTTATCCTTTACTTCGAGTTTAATTGTATTTAGGTGGTGGTTGATGATGAGGCAGGAACTGGGATAAGAAGTAATACGCAACAACACATGAACGCATTTTACAACAAATTTCATGATAAATATGAACATCTTCCATTTGACCAGATCAAAGAAAATGGATTTTACGTCGTAAGACGAGAAGCTGAAGTTGAAGGAGTTTATACGGTGGAATGGGAAAGGTAAAAAAAGTAAAATTTATAGTAGTACAAAATATTTGCTTCATAGTTCATAGTCGTGATTTCTGTGGAATGAAAAATATATTTTATTAACGAACGTACAATTATAATTTACCACTACCAGGTGTCAAATTTTGAAAATCATTTCACCGATTAAATACGTGAACGCAAGAATCGTTGACACCGGAGTTGAAATCTGGGCACTACCCAAAGATTTTCGTCGTATTAAACAAACTTTCTCAGAGTTACCTATTCAGGCCTATCAGGTGTCGCTCAAACGTAAGTTTGATAAAATTAATTAATACACGTGTACATAAAATTTCAAGAGTTCATGGACATCGTTTCTGTATATTTTTTCAGCATTTGAGGACGCCGTGGAAATTTCGTCGTCGGAATGTGACCGTTTCAGATCTCGTGTAGACGGGGTAAAGTTTCGTGGCGTTGTGGTCGGGTTTCCTTTTGACACAGGCGATATGAAAAAGTTTCAATTGCATCTCGTCAGTATCAACCCTAAGACTTTGGACGATGAATACCTCCTTGATGAATTCCAATAAAGTATGGAATTTTAGAAATATCATATTCATTCTTTCGTATCAAAAAAACATTATTGCTGAGAAATTCTTCTCATTTTCAAGTTTCTTTGTGTCAGAAATGAGTAACAAGAAATTCTTGCTGTTTTTCTTATAATATTTATTTGTATAATCCGTTTTATTATAATGTTATAATTTATCAAACTAGTTGTAGGCTAGATCACGCACAGGTGTGAAATATTTAAAGGAATGCAAGTGCAATCCGTAAAGTAATTCACACGTTGTTACATCTTTTTCCGAACAAATAATTAGACGAGAATTTCAAATTATAATATAATTCTAATGAATGAATGTGACATTGACCGTCCTCATTACCCAAAACCAAACGGAAATGACAAATATCCAATTAGTGGTGAAAGTCTGAAAAAATGTTAATTCATGCTCAAATATTGAATACGATGTGTCAAATAAATGATTATACACTAAATTAATTTTGACTTACATGGACGCGATTGATGTAAATATCTTCAACAATTTACTTTTTTCTCCTAATCTTTTCGTCTTGGATTTCGTAGTCGTCGACCTTGACTTACATAGTTCTTCTCTAGAATGGCTAATTCCAGAACGGGCATCACAGAGTATGCGATTCCTGCATTCATCATTACACTCCGAAACAATTGATGACTTTTTGTGATAAAACCTTAGAATTTTGTCAAAAAAATAATTGAAAGCCTCTGATCTCTCTTATTTGTCTCTTTTGTTGCAAATAAACCTTACTTGTAATACATATCGAAAAGTGTTCGATTTTTATACATTGACATGATGAGTTTATCCCAATTCTCTGGACTCAGGTTATCCATGCCGTATGCTTCTTTGGCTGAGTACAATTTGTACCAGTGTAGTTTTTCAGCTCTGCGCATATTTGCTTCACCCAAGTCCGTGATCCAAGTCTCATGGTCAAGTACCATCTAGAACAAAACTTATTTCAATACCGAAGTGCCGTAAATTACCGATTGGAAGCTAGGTTAGCGCTTACGGGATGCAAGCATATAGTTCGCATTACCCCATAGTTATTGTTTAGACAGGTCACGAGGAATAATTTTAATTAGAAACTGAGCTTCTCATCGGTCATTTACAGTAATTTCAAAGGCTAAACAAGAACACCGCATAGCAAAAAGTAGGTTGCCGGATTCGTCCGCAATTCGGATATGTTGTAGCCATTGACTTCCTGAACAACTTTTGTGGGGGTTCTAAGTCTGACCGGTCTAACCGTTCGACCGCTAACGATATACAACACGGGCCAAATGCACTTTGCGATGCCATAGGAATTCGTGAGGTCACGAAGTGCATTTGGCCCGTGCATTTCTAACGGCCCAACGATTAGACTCTTAGGGTAGAACCTTCACAAAAGTTGTTTAGCAGGTCAAGGGTTACATCAAAAATGACTGTGCGCTGTTCTTTTATTAGTACACACTACATACTCGAGTCGAGGAAGGATAGTCTCCATCTATGTAGTAAATTCGGTAGCCAGGATTAAGATAGGAATACGGGGTCACGGATGGACCGATGTACGCCACACTGAAAGCTTTGTACGGGTCTTTGGAGTAAAACAATTCCAGCTCGTCGTTGTGCGTGTGACCGAAAAATGCAGCTAAATTTTTCAGAATATTTTCCTTTAAATCGAATTATTTATTTGCTATTTAACAATATATTATTGTGATACTAACCTGAAATGGTGCTCTCGAATCTAGTAAATAACAAACAGGTTTAAAAATAAGCATAAAGTGGTATAAATTTGTGAAAGCTGACCGAGAAATTATTTTATTATAGTTTGTAGACCACATGGACAGGCAATCTGTGTGACCTGGTGGAATATGACCAATGATATGAACTTTCTCCTGAGCCAACTCTGAGGATTGTAGTTCAAAGATGAGCCACTTTAATTCATCGGCTGGATCAGTACTATTTAGTAACAACCACCTGAGAAAAAGAATGAAAAATAATGTTAAGTAAGCCAAGGACATGAAAATGGTCAGGGCTACAAAAATTCTGGCGTACAAATTTTTATTGCTGCAGTAATTCATATTGAGTGAGATAAGCTTGAATCCTGGTTTAATTACTGTAGAGTAGTACGCCCCTTCCTTCACTGTCTTATCAGTAGTGGAGGGAAGCCATTTTGACCACTCTTTTTGCAATTCCGTGTACAACCAATCCATAGTGAATCTCGGATTTTTGACCCATGGAGGCGGAAAACTGAAATTAAAATCCAAGAATTTTTTCCAGTTTAACTGTTGATGAAATTTGGGGCGTTGTAATAAAGAATACAGTGAGAATAATACATTCAGCTGTTGAGAAACTTGGACAGTTAATTAATGGTCGGGGAACGCTAGTTTTGGGGCCCCGTCATAGTACCTGTAAACAGGAACGGATTCATGGTTTCCAAGAGCAGGGAAAATCGGGGTATTTGGAAAATATCTCATGACAAGGTCAACAGTTTCTCTTATAACATCAATAGTTTCTCTACGTGTTTGATTCCAAATGTCGTGGGGTGGAATGTCTCCAGTCCATATAATGTAGTCAATATCCTGCGAAAAGATATGAACAAAAGGAGTTAGCAAATATAATGTTGCTCACACTTAAACCTTTCCACTTCCAAGCTCAAGGTCGACCCTCAGCCTCGACCTCATCTTTTAACCCAAACTAGTGCTCTCCACGAATCCGAATCCGACTTTTACCGGATTCGCGCTAACGAATCCGAATCCGACTTCTACCGGATTCGGGATTCGCGAATCCGGATTCGTGCGAATCCGAGTCTGACCATGGGATTATTTTTATCTCATTTTCAGGCTACCCTAAGGTTAATTCACCGCTCGAGTGCGAATCCGGATTCAGATCTCGAATCCGAATCCGGATTCGAGATTCGCGAATCCGGATTCGCGCGAATCCGAATCCGGGCAAAACCGTGTTCGTGGAGAGCACTAACCCAAGCTGTGCCGTGCCAACTCTCTCATTCACTTCCGATGCTAGCCTGTTCCCACGTATCGGTTACGCCTGAAGTTTAACATTCAGATCTGATGTGGCGGGTGTTCGACTTTGCAGCCGAAAAGTTTAAGTGTGAGCCACTTTATTGAATTTCCTAAGAATAGGAAAGAATTATTTGAACCTTGTGAGTGGTAGATATATGTTCAAACAAGGATTCCAATAAATTTCTGGGACAGTCACAACTTCGGTAATCACCCCAAAGACCAGCTTCTTGATGTGATTCGGTTGGAATCGAACCACTACTCTGTCGACAACAAAGTGGTTCACCGCATTCGGCATTTGATCCCACTTCGTAGTAGGGATCCAAGTGTGTGTCCGATATCTGAAGTACTTTCAATTTCGGAGATCCCATCTGATATCAATATAAAATTATCAATTTATTTTCTTGATTTCAAATTTTCAAATTGAAATATGTCATTATCTAACCTCCGGAACCAGAAACTTTTGAACTGGTGGTTTTTCTATTGGAGGAAAAGTAACAAGCCAATTAAGCGATGGTGATTTGGCGATTCCACAGGACTCACCCACGACGAAAGCACAAATGTCACTACTATCCAATGTGACTGAAGGGAGGATTTCTACGATTTCATCCTTTCCAACAAAAATGAGGATTTATACAATTAAAGTGTCAATTCCCCTAATTAACAACCTGATATTTTTGATCCTACCACAGTATGAGCTTACCTAGTATGAAAAAGTTGTCAAGTTATGTTGATTTAACCTACCATGAACACGTTGATCAGTCCTTCACAAACTCGTGGCGTTTGTAATTTCATATTAATACAAAGTTTGGTTGCAGTGTGAGATATTTCCTTAGTAGTTCGCCCGGTCTGAATGTAATGGGAGATTAGTCCTATAGCTGAAAATATAAAAACAAGCACATTGAATTAATTTAAATTGGAGCATCTGCGATAAAATATCGGGAGTAGAATTTTCAAATCTTAACAGATCTGGTTTGGAATCCAGCACATATGAGATTGGAATGAATACCATTAAGTAATTGAAGTTTTCTCGTGTATATTTTTGGCTTTTATGGCATAAGTAATACTATACGTTATGCATGCGTTTAGCGTGTACGTGTGGAAGCATTTCACGACATCAAATGATATTTTTAAGTAGAACAAAGAGCACGGTGTCTATTGGACGTTATGAAATCTGCATTGTTATTTTATTCTATTCAAATCTCCCATTCCGAATTGTACATTCAAACTTTTAATTACTGGAGTTATTCATTGACGGCTATTGTGCTCTTTCTAAGAATAACCTTCAGATTTTAAAATCAGTCAAAATGAAACCTGAGTATGACACACGGTCTCATGACACTTTATTACAAAGGATTGCTATTGCACTAGTGTAGAAAAGCAATCGTGTAGAAAATTAGACGGTAATGTAGGCTAATGTAGCCCAACTTCGTGTCAACTGCCTCACCTGGACATGTACCATTTAAGCACGCCCGCCAACAAATGACAGATGGGGCAACTAGGCACAGTCTAACCAAAGTGGGGCGTATTAGCCGACCTTACCCTAATAATAATTATTTCAATTTTACCTGCTCGACATGCTTGACAAGAAACAGAACCCAAGATTGATGTCTCCAGTTCCTTAACCACTTTTCCTAAGTCAATTGCTTTTGAAAAACGGTTGACGAGATTTGAGAGTCCGTCTGTAATTC
This sequence comes from Protaphorura quadriocellata, assembly GCA_034698945.1. NCBI lineage: Eukaryota > Metazoa > Arthropoda > Collembola > Poduromorpha > Onychiuridae > Protaphorura > Protaphorura quadriocellata. The sequence continues at coordinate 3,969 of JAQGCA010003217.1, read as the reverse complement.
CTTTCTTATTTCCTCCCTGTTTGGAAGTTGGAGTACTACTAGGAGGTCTCAATGGTTCATTAAGGAAGGCATTATTTGTAAGATTATTTAATTCTGCTTCAAGGAGGTTAGTTTCAGAAATTGATCCAGGAAGAGTAGTGAAAATGACGGGTGGTTCAGAATATTCACTCGTGTCTGGAGTACTGGACATCTGACCCGCTATAAATCAACATTTGCAATAAATTAATTACTTTTTTTAATTTGAAAATGGTCAAGATAGGCCAATCTGCCCCACTCCCACTACTCAAACTACATGCATGCATGCGTTGGCCGTGTCCCCCAAAGTAGGCCCAGAACTGGCTGATTGAACAAATTGGCACGCGTGTACAAAAGTGGGACAAATTAGCCTGCCTTATCCTACTTGGTTTCGTTTATTTAATTCTTGAATTAACCGTTTTCCATCAATCGCTCGAATTTACTGGCGTATATGTCAAAATCAAGGGTTCCTTGACTTATTCTATATACGATGTCCACTTAAATATATTACTCACCTACTAGTGGACTCAATACCGGACTCAAAATCCAAGGGATTGTCCATGTCAATAGTGCCAATACTTCTGGTGTTCTTTGATGATTACTTTTCATTTCGAAATTATATCACTGAATTTGATCTGATGATATATTCCAATAATTATTTTTAAATGTTGACCAATCCACGAATATGACAAAATGGCAATGTATTAGAAACGATTTCAAGAGTTACACCATTTATTATTTAAAACCACGTTTTCAAACGCGATATACAAAAATTGAAAATTGTTCAAAAACGACTGATTAAATACTGAGGATTTAGTAATAATGACGCTTCTATTCGCACCGCTTAACGCAGAAATATCTGTCCTGTCCTGACCCAGACTAGGCCGAATTAAATCTAATGTTACAATTCCTCTGCCGGAAGTGAGTATGCTATTGTCAGAGGCATGATGATGAAATAAAACAGTGCATAAATTATAAGCCTGGCTTCATTTCATACCCAAATCCAAATTATAGGGTAAACATTATAGTCCATTACAGGGAGAAGTATTAAACTAGTGCTCAATTTTAATGTGTGTTTATTCATACAATCGGAAAATGTCCTTCGTTTACTATTTGTAATGGAATTATTTTATTTTCAAATTCAGTGACAGCCCCTTAAGCTTAAATATCTCCGTACGGTAGAGTTTCTGACCGATTGAGCTCAGCAAATAAACCTCGGATAAAATCATAGAATTTTTTTCAATATTCTGGGGATAGGGGAAGTTATACTTTCACAGAACTTACAAATCTACCCTCATACGTCATTAATTAACAAAATTTAAAGAAATCACGATTTTTTTTTAAACAAACACAATTTCTATTGATAGGTACATTTTATATTTTTTGGTAGTTAGTTGGTACTGCACATATTTAAAAATGACTATTGACTGACTAGTTTATGGTAAATTTCAGGTATTTTTTAGAGTCATCTGACATATGAAATAATAATGAAATAAGATTTTTAACGCTCACCTTACAAGATTTTACATAATGACATAACTTGACTATTTTTGTATACAATAATTGGTATACTTTAGTAATATTTTTAACAATGATAGATATAATTACAAGATTTTTAGCAATTATTATTGTTAATGATTGACGTTGAGATTTTTCCATTTTTGGATTTCCGGACAACTTTATTGCATCAAGGACTTTTTATTCCAGGCTTTTTCTTTTCATCTTCCGCTGCGACGACGCGGTCGGCCATGACCAACTGGTGGGACCACATTCTTTAATTTTGGGATAGGTTCAATTTTAATTTTAATTACATCTACTTCTGCACTATTGCTGCCGCTACTGCTCTGACGTTCCTGAATCTGAATTCCTGGTGATCGTTTTATTTTCTTAATCGTAGGACTGGTTTTCTTGGAAGCGCTTGTATTAGCAAGGTTTGCTAATCGACTGCTTTTTCTTGGACTTGCAGTTTTTCCAAACATGGATAAATTATGCAATGGACTTTCGACCACACTGTCCAAAGTTTCTGAAATTCCAGTTAAACTTGAACCATCGATGTCAATCTTTGTACCAATGGGCCGTGGAATAACAGCTTGAATGTCAACTTCAACATTGTCAGGGCTTGTCTCCGTGGTGGCATCATTGAATCCAAGAGTGTCGATTGAAATATCCCACTCAATAGGGCTATATCTGGGAGTTGTCGGTGAACTATGAGTGCTAGCGTCAGAATACGAAGAGCTGAATGAACTGTTAGCAGTAGTGTAACCCGAAAAGTCCTGTGAATTGTCATTGTTATTGATTTCACCTGGACTGTCAATTTTCTTCGAAATCCTGTAGCTTAATTCTGGAACCAATAATTTTTCCTCGACAGTCCTGAATTCCGGCATACTTGGTAGACCCTCGCATTTTTCTGCTATTGTTGCCGTAACCTGGACTTCAACTTGAGTACCTGCTTCGGCTGCCAGGGCCAAGTCCGAAACATCTGAATTCTCCTCCGTGGATTCGTCAGACAAATTTGGTGTTCGTGGAGGCCAAATGCTTAAGGTTTCATCTTTCGCATCTTCGAGCTCAGGTACAGAAACATCGGGCATTTCTGCATCAACTGACATTGGAATCTTCACAGAATTCTCCAAACTGGCATCCTCACTGCTGCCGCTTTTATTGAAAAGCTCAGAATAATTCGGACTAGTAGTCGGTCTTGATTTGTAATCTCTTTCTTCCACCATTTCGTTTTTATTTTCTGAGCTTCTTTTTCGCTTCTTTGCTCGTGGTTCGGATTTAGGAGCTCGTTTTTCACTAGATTTCTGGTTTTGTTGGTATTCTGTTTCTTTCTTCTTTGACGAATTCTGAAAAAAAATTATAGTAAAGTTGAACATTTCCTGTAAATCAGTTACAGTGGGGTTCAAAACATGACTGGAATCTTAGAAAACCTTAGGAATCTTAGAAAATCTTAGGAATCTTAGGAAATCTTAGGAATTTTAGAAAATCTTAGGAATCTTAGAAGATCTTAGGATTATTTGAAAATCTTGGAGAACAATGTACATAATACTGACCTTTCGCTGTTTTGGTGAAGGCGTGAGTACTTCCTCGTTTACTTCGCTGTTTAGAATCTGGCTGTTTTTCTGAAAAGTGGGTGACTCGCTAACAGACACTGGCTTCTTAGGACTCACTTCCTGATTCTCCCTCAGACTCTCTTCGCTTAGCCGGATCTTATACGAATTTCGTTTGACACGTACGAGTACAATTTTTGGAATCGGTGGACTATCCCCCTCTGTTGTTGTTGGGGTTGGTATTGCTACAGTGGCGTCAATCGCATCCGATTCCTTTGTCATTCCCCAAACTTCACGTCCTTGAAGCAAAAGAGACCAGAAAGTTTAATTAGTTCAATTCGAAATATCGTATCGGAATTTCCTTTATCACAGTCAATCCGTCCAACTCGGTAAATTCTATTATTCCGACAAGTCACAATTTTTGGCCATTAGAATAACACGGTTTGTGAGGTTACAATAAGCCATGACGCATTCATGACGTCGAAAGGCTCATGTGTGTATATGTACGGGCCAAGCGGTTAGACTTTTCCGGGTAGAACCTTCACAAATGGACTCCCGAATTGTCAGTTTTGAAAAATTGTAGAGAGAGTACTTACTATTATCCAATAGAATCAATTCCAGATTGGGTTGCACAGTTCCATAGCGAGTAATTCCACTCGGCAGGTGGAACAAATGTTGATTTCGTCCAAACCTTCCTTCCATAGGTGGTGGTGTGAACGGGGATCGTGGAACACGAGGCAATTCCTGCCGTTTCTTATTCGCGTATTCGTGAGACTCCTTTAACCGGATCTCAGCCAAATATCGTTGACGAGTATCTGGGAACATGTACACTTTTTTCCTTCCGCATCCATAGATCCCTTGATAGGGTGGTGGAACTGGAGAGATAGGTGGCATCGGGATTTTATTC
>JAQGCA010003216.1:0-12207 GCA_034698945.1 Protaphorura quadriocellata | reverse complement strand
TCTCGGTTAACATTTTCTGGTTGATCCTTGCCTGTTTCGGTCCGGATAGTTGGGTCAATTATGAAACCTTCCCTCGACGCTCAATCGAATGCTATAATATCAATCCGAACATTTATGCCGAATAATGCATTGAAAGAAGTGTGATCCAGTAAGCAAGTTTTGTTAGGAGAAACGCACTCAAGAGCGTCCAGTGAGCATTTCGTCTACATCTGCAAATGGTTTTAAAATTTTAAATATTTGTAATTCCGTTTCTTCATAAAGAAAATAAAGAAACTCTGAAAAGATGTACTGGCAATGGCAATTTAAGTGTTCCTATGCAAAACTAGGAGAAAGCTTTAACTTTGTGCTCGTCTAAACACGTCTTCACTCCTCTAAGGGTTAATGGCGACTGCAGCAAATATACAGTGAAACTTGTCCCATACATGCGACTAGCCGTAACTTAAAACATTACATCATGTTTAGAGAAGACTACAGGGCATACTGTTACCGACATGCGACACATTACCAGGTTGCCTATGACAAGTTTCGCTGTAAAAGGACACCTTCTAGTGGTCGCAAAAATAGGTCTAATTGAACCTGAAATGACGAATGACTTTAAATTTTACTTACTTGTCCATCAGTCGGCCTTTAATTATGAACCAATTGCTTGGCTCTGGAGGATCTTCAAAAGGCGTTCCTATCTCTTGACCAGCCTTGAAAACATAGGACTGGATATTTGTCCTAGATCCACCTGGAGAGGCAATATTGTTTATGCTAATACCTTGGCTAGGGCTCCTTGGACTTTCTTTTTTGTCACTAACGTCCTGTAAATATTTATAAATTGTTATCATGTTAAATATTGAAAATCGAACCTTCAATTCAAATTAATAACGCAACAAATTTTATTTCTTCCTTACCCCATTGTCGTCTTCGTCTGTCTTGATATAGAACAATATGTAAACGTTTACTAAAACAAAACGGAAAACATTATATACACCATGAGATTCCAATGAATTATGTCCAGGCTTTTACATTAATATTTGGCAACGCTTGTCAACAAGTTGATCATTTTCATTTTCCTTTCCACATCGGAAAGATTAGTGGCCTGTGACCTGCACCACTACCACTACTGACGTAAAGTCTAGCTCTTTCAAAAGGTAAATTAAATCGCAAATGTTGATGAAACAATAAATGGACTTTCACAAGGTAAATTAAAACGCAAATGTTGATGAAACAATAAATGGACTTTCACATGGCCACAATCCGAACCTCTAGTAAAAAGCAACAACAGTCCGATTTACCACATTCATACTTACAAAACAAAGTCAAAAAGATGAACACATAGCAGATTATGGAGTACGCTGTCATAGCGGTTTTGTAATAAAGCTTCGGAAGGTCTGAGTTGCCTTGATGAAGTTGAAGAAAAATGTTCACAAGACTTACCTGAAATTCATATTAAAAACTTAAATAATAAATCGCTTTATAATTAATTTTTACTCAGTAACTTACATTGAAAAAGTTGACCAATGCGCTGATTCTTGGGTAAACGAGCCAGAGTGAAAGTAGTGAAAGTGACAAGAAGAAAGTCATTGGAACATAAAATGATTCCAAATATGTGTTCCAGTGGCGTCTCAAATGAATGTCAATACTCAACCTGGAATACGTTTCTACGTTATCCGAATAAAAAATATCACGATTTTTTATACTAATAATTTTAGAAAATTATAACTTGATATTTTCTAATTCTCAAACCGTTCATATAAGTGACATTGGTGTTCGCAAATCCGACTTTGATGACTTCGAACGGTAAAACTGAAATTGCCGAAGGATCAATGTCGACAACTTTCTCCTCGTTCTCACTTTCACTCCATTTATATTGTACGTCATCAGTGGTGAAGGAATCTATGTAGAATTAAAAATTAAGCTGGAAAGTAATTTGAACAATTTGTTCGAGATAAGTTGTAAATAGCTGAAAGTATTACAGCTTTCAAGTTCAATCGAGCACTTCTGGTGGTCGAATGGGTACAAAGAGAAATCCATTGCACATTTAGTTGTGACTGTAATTCTAAAAATTAAAACAAAACCTTGTACTACATGCTGCATCTATGTATTCCGCTAATTCTGTTTTTATTCACAAAAACTTTACTAATATTATATAATATTCTCGACCACTAATATCGTAAATGACCCAATGCAGCCCCGAACCTCTATTCATTCAAGTGAGTTCAGAGGTCAAAGACTTTCACCACTTTCCCCACTAGGTTACATGCAGAAAGCTGGAAAAAAACACGGTCTCTATTTGAGCACCGCGTCCTACTCGGCACCATAGCTTTATCGGGTCATTTGCGCTAATTATATTTGCAGAGGTTTCAACCCGAAACTAATTTACAGTGACTGCCACAAGTCACAGCCCAACACAACATCGAATTATAATAGAGCGTCTCATCTAACCCCAAGGATATTTGGCCGTGATTACGTACTTATGTCATGTAACAACACTTTGGCTTTCGCTTCGGGTTGAAACTGAAACCATGTATCCTTTATCGTAGCTTTGTATAAAAGTAAAGAGAGATCCATGACGGCAGGAAACCTCACAATTAATGACAGTCGAATTCTTGTCATTTATCTCATCCCTGAGCACATTATCCTCCGATTTGACTTACATTTCTGACTTCTCCATGTCTCCATTTCGGTTTCGCGAGACGTCATGCTTTCGAGTAGCAGACTTTCTTGAATTTACAACATAACTATCTGGAATCCAATCTCCTTTCAAGTTTGACTTATCCGGGTCTCGCTGCAGCGAACAGAACCAGAGTTATTAATTTTAAAATGCAACAAATCCAGTGAAGAATTAGAAGAAGGCTGCATAAATTAATATTTCTGACATCTAAATACCTCCGGCCTCCCATTTTCTGGATTTGATGGAGCATGCCAGTAGTGTTGCAAATAAATTTCTACTGTCAATTCCTGAAAAGATAACAAAGGTAGAACTTCTTGTTAAAGTCTCTATAACGATGTGTACGGAAAACTATTAAACCCTGAATGCTGAAATGTAAGTAGCAGGAACACACAGTTTCAAGGGGGTTCAAATGTAAGATACATTCTCCTAAAACTTATACTCATTTTATAAGTCAATCAAGAATTTTGAACACCTGTTAGGACTTCTATATTATAATTTGTAAAGCTAACTACGACATTACTTTTTTCATCTTGACGAAGTGTCGTGAAAACGTGCAATCGACCTTAACAACGGATAGTTGAACGGTATACCCAAAAATGACATCAAATAATTCGAGTCCGATCGATTATCTCATTTTATTCTAGCCTCAGATTAATTAACTTAGATGTCGTATCAGATTTCAATCTGACAAAATTCTAAATAGGTATCGCGTTATAACTTATGCTGGGTTTACCTACAACTCTCTACTGATCGTGAGTGTGAAACAAATAGATTGCTGAACTTTCTTTTACCATATTTAAACAATTCACTTCCTCAATGTCCAGCACGAACGCTTTCGTGTTTACTTCCACAGCTTTTCCATCTATATCAAAACTTATTTTCACTTCATTGAATTCTTTTTTACAAATTGGGGATAAAACGACCTGCTCTTAACCGCCGTTTCTCCAGTAGAATCCAGGGATCATCCTTCGCATTTGAACTAAGATAGAAGTAAATCGTAATGACTAAAATAGTTTGTTTATTGCAACGAATTAATTAATTACCTTACAAACAGCGCGCAAAACAGAGTAAAACCGGTAGAAATAAGAACAGCTTTCTTTAAATCCATGTATACGAACTTGTACATGAATTCTGTTAGTCAAGATTATGAATGAAGGAATGAACATTCAACAAAGGAACTCCTTTTGAGAAACGCAACATTACTATTATTCTATCTCTTAATTGAATCCGCCGTTTACTTTCCTTGTACAGTTCAAACTGGGATGTATAAATGTCATAACCAACTCCAGACGTGGAGTGTAAGCAAAGTCTTGAATGCCTAGGAATATCTTCCAATTTGCAAAGAAAAAGTGACAAGAGAACCACTTTTCATGTAGAATTTAGACTTTATGAAAAAAATCATCCGATTCGGACAAAAGTCATGTTTTTTTAGGACTAACATCGTCAATCTGTCGAGATACAACCTTGGTTCACTATTAGATGAAAACATCCAACGATATTATACAAGGATATTTTATTTAAACCTTCAAAAGAACTACTGATGATCAGAAAATAATCTTATCCGTTGGCGGAAACCATCGGATTCGTGACCACTCGACACTTTTTTTTACTTAGATTATACAAAAGTTTCTATAGGGTTATAGACACTTTTGTATAATCTATAAGCTTTTGTATTTATTTTAGTTATTTACTTAAATTCAATCATAACACAGCATCCCAAAGAATGGGTCCTTAGGCCGCGAGGCACACTTGAAATTATGCCGAACATTTTAGCTCGGTCCGAATTTTACATGAGCTGTGGTTTCCTCGTGAGCAAAAAGGAGTCTTCTTTAACCATGCATAAAGTGGTATTACGAACTAACTTGGTGACAAATTGAATTATACTGTCCTTCACATCCATCGATCACTAAGAGCCGATCCCAGCCAATCTTTCTTCATACTCAATTTATGTGATGGAAGGACAGGAAAGCATTTAGCATGGGTGGAGTAGGATGATTACGTCAAATTGACAAGACACTTCCAGTAATTTTGCATTGTAATAATTCACATTCGTGCCATTCGTGCGTCGCTTGGATATTATACTTTTGCATTCAATGGAGAAATTACCTCAAGACACAACTTCAAAAACAAAAACCCACGCCACACACTGGATTGTGGAAATACAATGGAATCCAATGCACACGTTTCTGAATTATCTGAATAATCGTTGGAATAAACTTCGATGGAGTTATCCAATTAATATTTTAATCATCAAATCAAATCGAATGTACATATTCATCAATACGGATGTACCAGTACTGTCTAAAGTGTGTTACGCGATGATGTGCCACCGTGAGGTAAAGCGCGTGATGGTCAATCCCTTGGCACTTGGAAAATAACTACAAGTATACTTGCTAAAATACTCGATTGTCATAATAATGACAATCGACTTATCGTGTTTGATGACTTCATTAGATCTGTTTCAAACAGTCTTAAAATTCCGTAAGATCAGCCATGTCATCGGCTGCATGCAATTTCAAAATATCAAATTGAAACATCTAGCCCAATTCAATTGGCCTTACAAAGGAAAATTAATTTCGGTATGCGCACATGGAAGTCGATGACTCGACTCGACCACGGCTGGTTTGTTTACTCTTTTCGAGTAAAGAAATCTATGCGTTTACGGGCCTAATTTATTTGGACGAACAGTAGTTGATTGAAATCCAAGATGCCAAATAAACTTACGTCTGACTTAATTTCAGAGAGTATTTAGCAAAGCGAAGGAACTAAAATTAAAAACTGCACTAATTCGATTTAGCGCGACTACGAAAACGTTGAGTCTGATTTGCTCATCCTTCAGGAACTTTTGAAAGTATAAATGACCCCTGGTGTCAGCTCGTACTAGCAAACTCGTTATTCCCAAGTGAATTCAAAATTCTGAAGATTGTAAGGGAAGGCGAGTAACTCTAGGAGGAACACCGGGCGATCCCCGATTTCAATATTCTGATATTTTGCATCTGTCATTGAGCTCGGAAATGAGAAGAAAGAGTGCAGCAAGTGTGAACTCTTCCAGCATGAGACCTTACACCCTTACAGGCATTAAACTAGACGTTAAATATTAAACATACAGAGCCAATCCAACCCTGTATATATGTGCGATAATAAAACTCACATACTAGCCGACAGTCATCGATCATAAAAGCACAAATTTATTCCTTTGTACATTATAATTATTCTACAATTACAATTTAATTCATCTAATAATTATCATGCTAAATGAAAGCATATGTGAGTAATTTAAATGCTTTATTGTGAAATGCAATTGCAAACACTAAACTCTACAACTGAACAAGTCAATGGAGCCTTAAAATCTATACTCACTTTTTTGGGACTTCGGAGGACAACGTATTATTTTGAAAAAAGTATGACCCAAATGGAACTGATGCCAGCCATCCAATTTCGAGCGTTTGATCTTTTCCGTTCCGCTCTCATTGAAAACCTGAGTCGACTTAACTTAAAATATTAATATTTTATTATGGATAACGCAATAAAAAAACAGCGTTATGAATTTAATTTGACTTAAATTATAACAAAATTTAATAAATTTTTCGGACGTGTAATTATGGTACGTATTATATATATCATTGAGTGAAATACAATTTATACATGAAGACTAACCATCTCTTCAGCAAGCAGCAGACTAACCTGATCATGAAGGAAACATCTTACATAGAAGTACCTATAGTTGTAGTAGTGACGAAGACTGCTTCAGATTTTTGTATTCGGATAATTCGGATCATCGAAGTTGCATTCCCTGTACGAGTCTGAAAGGATCCAATCCATTGAATGTTAAAATATGAACTCTGATTTCTTAAAAACAGTCATAATTTGATTCATTTTTTACAATTTTGATTTGATAGGTAATATTCCAAAATATTACTTCTGGTGCAATAAAACTTTAAAGCTTCAAATAAATGTTGATATTTATTATACATATGGCACATGTTCTAACCTTGTACATTGGGGTGACCAATTTCTGATTTGGAAAAATTCTCTGTCAGAATTTTTGGTATACGCCGCGAGATGATGCATTTATTTCTCGGGGGTAAAATTATGTTTCACCTTTAGCCTTTAAGGAATGGCACTCGCTCTCTTATTAAATTCTGTTTGGAAAATGACAAGAATCAAAACAAACTTGCTTACCAATCCATCGTAAGGGTTACCATTCAATTGATCTGTTACTTTCCTAGGACGTTTTCGAGGAAGAGACGAAGGCTTCGGTCAGGGATCGCATCTAGCTCACTGTAGAGACCGTTCTCATCAGCTCGGTTGCCGTCATTGGTTGAATCCTTTGGAGAAACGTCCAGTTCATGATTCTCCGGTGGCGGGGAGTCGGGTTTCACAAAGAGATCTGCTTTATCTCGAGGGGATATTTCCTGCTTTCCTGAGTCCTCAGGAAGATCCAACTTGGGAGACTTGGATGAAGTGGGTCCTTCATCCAAGCTTGTTTGCTCAGTACGCTCCACGTCATTACCAGATTTTTCTGTCAATACAAAATAATAGTGTAGTTCAAATTAAAATTTACATGCGCACGATATATGCGCATGGTAAGTATCAGACAATTTTAAAATTTTAAATTAATACCTGGATTAGACTCTTTCTTCTCGCTGTCCCTGCCTCTGTCCCTATCCGATCGGCTGCGTTTTGAACTATGCCTATGATCTCTATCCTTTCTATCTCGGCTACGACTTCTAGAACGTCTCCGGCCCTTGCTACGTGACCGAGACCGTTTATCTCTTGACTTCTTGGAGTCATCAGAAGAACGCCTCTTTGAATCACGATCTCTGCAAGTCAATTAATACTGAGATATATAATCATATAAAGTCTGAGGTAAAAAAAACTAGCACACACTTACCTCGAAGAAGACCTCCTCTTGTGATCTCGAGACCTAACCCTGTCACGATCTCTATCTCTTCTGTGCCTGTCTCTCCCTTGATCCTTATCTTTGTCCTTAACTTCTACATCTTTCCCGTCTTTCTCCTTCTCCTCATCAACGCATTTGTCGTTGACTACTTCCTTGTCTTCCATATCTTTCGGTTCTTTCGTCTTGCTTTTCTCTCTTTCTTTCGTTTTATCTCCGTCCTTTCGCCTTTCCCGCGAACGAGAACGTCGTCGACGCTTATCTCGGTCTGATTCAGACTCTTTTTCTTTATCTCTGCCCGACCTTGAACTACGGTCGCGATCGCGATCTCGAGTACGATCACGATCACGGTCCCTGTCGCGGTCACTTCTTGAAGACCTTCTGTCACTTTCGCTGTCCCTTCGTTTATCCTTACTAGTACTTCTTCCTGAGTCTCGTTCACGCTCACGCTCACTGTTTCTTGATGCCCATCTTTTCTCTCTTTCTTTTTCAAGTTTCTCCCTCTCTTCTTGATCTCGTTTCTCTTTGGCCTTCTTAACATCCTCCAAATTTTTCCTAAGCATGGCAAAACCGACATGCTGTTTTCCCATAATATGATCGTCAAGCCTATGTTGAGCTTCTCCGATTATAAGATACGACCCGCAAACCTCGCACACTTGCATGGCTTTGTCCGGATTCCACGGATGACTGACTTCATTTGACCTAGAAAACGATATAATTTTACTTTCTCTGATTCAACTGACTCCACAATACATAATTTAAGTTCAAATTATCTAAACTGTATTTAAAAATATGATAGGTATGAAATATTATTTATTTAAACAAAGACAACATATGGATTGCGGTCACATCTCAGGCATGAAATGAATGGATCTATCTATAGTAATCAACAAAAACAATATCAGGATTTCATCAAAAATTATAGAGTTCCCGAATCTCTTATCAAAATTATGTAATACAGTGAGAAACGAAAATGCTACTTTTGAAATGTTAGGCTAATGTTGTTGGGGTCTAAACTAATTCAAATTCAAACCGATTTCCTGATATGTTGACTTACTTTAATTGCTCCTTCTCCTCCTTCAATTGATCACACAACTTCATTAGGCCTTGCGCTTTCTCAACATTACCTTCACAACCAGCCGCTTCTGTTTCTTCCAAAAGTGTATTTATTCGCTCGGTGAGGAGAGCAATTTTTTCAGCATTTTTGGAACCAGGACCAGCATATGTACCCTAGAAAAATAAATGCGCTCTGTATGAATATACTGTCAAATGTGGAAACATAATAATTCTATTGGTTCATGGACGGACACTATAAGTATGCTCTAAAAAAACTAACCCCATCGGGTCCATTAGCAAGAGCTATCCGCATTTTTCCTCTCTTGATTTTGCCCTCAATATCGGATATCATTTTCTCTGCAAATCTAATGAACTCAGATTCATTGATTGACTTTTTGTAACCAGGTGCTTCTTCCGCGTATTTTTTCTTTAATTGTTCATCATGAAACTTTGAGCATGACCCAAGATCAGCCTTGGTGTTCACGAACAATTCATGTGGACAAAAGCAGACAAGGTAGAAGGGACACATCTGCAAGCAGAAAAACAAATTTCATCAAATTCTATTCCACGTTAATGAAAACTATAAAGTTGTAGTTTAACTTCACCTATAACTACAATAAATTATAATATCCAATATCCGGTGTAAATAAGACAGCGAATACCCTAATACCGTAAAAATAGTTTTGGAATGGAACGGCATCCCACTAAAATCGAAAGACCATGTGTGCGTGGGCCTACTTCGCCGCCGTACCTCTTCGATCATTGAGTGGAGAATTTCAAATTGAGACAATTCAAAATTCCAAAGCATGTTTGCAGTATATAATTTAAAAATAGACGTTTAATATGCATAATGTGATATGAGCTGTTTTGGTTTTAAAACATTTCAGAAACGTAACCTTATAAATTATAAAATAAACTATTTTCAATCAGCAGTGTCACCAAACGTCCGAAATGTTGACAACAATTTTCTGAAATTCTTGACCTGAATAAAAGAACTTAAGAACTTAACTAACTATAGTGTCAGTCATTAATTCGTATCAGTTTACTGATTGTCACTACTGTCACTGTAAAAATAGTAGGTTTAGTGTTTAAAAAGTAAACATTTACGATTAGTTGATTTCTTATCGTATATTTAAAATCGTACAAATCTTCATGAGTGCATTTTTTTTTAAACCAAATTTTTTATTCAGTCTCCGTTTTCCATCGAAAATTGGCATAAGACACAGAATACAATTACATTTTGTTATAGAATAGCTCCAACAACTCGAACTTCCTAAATACCCCTACTTAAAATGTAAACATTTCGAACAGAATTTAACAAAATTCAAAGTATTTCTTTTTATCTTTTCTTACCTCTGGGTCATCCCAATTCATTTTTTTGGGAGCCTCGTCTGGAAGGGCGTCTCTGTCACGACCCATCAACTCGTCCAAAATCGAGGACATGAAGTTCTTCGCCATTTTGCAATTGAAATCAATATAATTTCAAATTTTCAGTATTCCATAAATTAGTAGAAAGCACTGATTAGTACAAAATTCTAGAATCTAGACTCAAATTGATGGATGATTGGAATTGAATTCAAAAACATTTTGATTCCAAAAAGAAACAACCAAATCAAACTATTTGAAAACTTTGAGGCGTAGCGGTTATGCGTTCTTGGAATTACGCGAATTCCAGGTTCCACGCCAGATGACTCCACATGTACCAGGGAATAGTACCGGTAATCGTTGACCATTTTCTAACGAATCGTTGCTCAGGAAAGATCCAGATTATCTGCAAAGTATGCTGTGGATTAAAACGATTGCTTTTGCGTCTTTCGAACCAACCGTAGCGTAAATTATTTTATTTAGTAACTGTCTTCCATACAAAGATTGTTGAATGGACACAGTATACAAATCGTCACTTCTTTAATAATCTAGTTCTAGCATACTTCTATCTATGTCAGACGCTGTATAGACCCACCCCAGCTTAGTTGGCTAAAATTCTTTTATTCAGGTCAAGAATTTCAAAAAACTGTTGTCAATATTCGAACCTTTCTTCCAATAACAAATGGATATGCTGTAGTCTTGAATAGAATGATCGGATGCGACTTTTTAATACAAGAATATTGTATTGTATTCATGTTTGACTGCGTTCGAATAATACGTTATTAAACAGACAAACAAACAAACACAATGACATGATTCAGGAAAGTCAGGAAGGTTGAACGTAGTCAGTGTCGGGCTTTTTTAATCCATCAGGTCCCGAGTTCAATTCTTGGTTCTCCTACTTCACAAGTCCTTGTATATGGCCGAGGGTTCGCACTCGCACGGTAGTTGGTCCTCAGAGGTCGTAGTCTCTTGGTTTAATTATCTGGATAGATGGGGCCTCTAGAGTAACTTCTCCTGAGAGTATATCAATTATGGTCTACCTACGATTCGAGGTTAGGCTCAGCTGCAAATTGAAGGTGTTTAAATTAAATAAATAACTAATTTAGCTTTCCTTATAAATGTTGGCTGAAATTGATGTTGCGGTGGAACGGAGGTCCGTACATTGACACCATCTGTGATTGATGAGGAGTGGTGAGAGGGCGGCATTCCGGACTCCGTGTGACTTGAATTTGGTCCTTTCTTTTCCCGGTTCGCGTCCGTCTTTCCTGACTCATTGGATTCAAACCCATGCGTTCGTTCCTTACGTCTTTCTTCTTCAATCCACGGATCACGGATCTCGTGCTCTAACTCCTGCTCCTTCACGATACTCCGCAATCAATTCAAATTCTCCGAATCACAACGAAACAAACCCGCCTTGACCCTCACGTCACCACCCAATATTCATCAGTGACTCAGAAGTTCTACCAAACTACAACATTGGACTTTTGTAGACATCCGTCAAGACAATGGGTTCCGAGGAAGAACAATTCACTCACATCATCTCCACCTTCTTGTCAACGGACAATGACAGTCGTTGTCAAGCTGAGGTACTTCATACTTATTTAATCACTAATTTTATTTTAACACTGAATACTATTCGATTTATTTGTGAAAGTCAGGCTTCCTGCCCCGGAATTTTGTATGTTTGAATGGACAGTTGACCTTGACACTTTAAAGTTATCCGTAGTCCGTAGCATAAATAAGATCGAGTTCGAAATTTACTGTTTGATTACATAGACGTAGACAAATTCCTAGTCATCCACAGAGGGAGTACCCCACTGAATAGAGACAAACTTAAAA
This sequence comes from Protaphorura quadriocellata, assembly GCA_034698945.1. Taxonomy (NCBI): domain Eukaryota; kingdom Metazoa; phylum Arthropoda; class Collembola; order Poduromorpha; family Onychiuridae; genus Protaphorura; species Protaphorura quadriocellata. Next base: position 385 of record JAQGCA010003216.1, on the reverse strand, counting down.
GCAGTCGTTGGGGTAAGGCATTAATACAAAGAGTTGGCTCGTAGCATTTGCCACCCCCCTCCTCGGCCTAATCAGGGGCAGTCGGACAAAAGTGAGATACAAATTTTGAGGAGAATCTTAAGAAGGGGAGGCCATTCCTCTTGATAAGCCAACAAGCGTAGCGGCACTGATGAGCGCTTAAGTATATATTGGCATGAAAAAGCGGATTTTTCAACCGTATTCTGACAAAAACTCGGCCAAAATAAATAAAAATAAACTGCGAGCAGTAGAGACGCGAAAGGCTTGCATGGAATGAACTGAGAAGAAAATCAAATTATATTATTGGCCACAAAATGTCAAAAGAAATTGAGAATAAAATTATGAGCATGTTTGGTTAAAATCAAAA
>JAQGCA010003215.1:0-12208 GCA_034698945.1 Protaphorura quadriocellata | reverse complement strand
GAGTCAAGTGAAGAATCAAGTGAAGCACCACCAAGCGAAGCACCATCAAGTGAAGCACCACCAAGCGAAGCACCATCGACTGAAGGTGAGATCTTTTCTGGAATACTACTGTCGCAAATAATTTGTGTAAAATTAAATGTTTACTAATTTGCTTGCTCAAAATATTATTAAAACAGCCCCTCCATCTCCATGCGATGAACCAGAAGAATTCAAAGACGATTTGGTTGCAACCATTGGAGACCGTGTGTACATACTCCCAAGAAGTACTCAGGTAATTATTTGACTACACAATAGAGACATGCGTCATTTCTACATATGTATTTGTGGACACAATTTTGACAGATATTTATAATTTATCACAAATAGCTACCATGGGTGGACGCATATGCTGCTTGCAAGAAGAGGAACAATGCGAACTTGGTTGCAGTAAATTCTGCTGAAAAGTACGAAGACTTGTTGAACGTGATTGCACAATCAGGTGAGTTTTATTTATGAGGTCACGGGTTCAAATCTTGCTCCAATATCCAAGAATTCGAAAATGCAAAAAAGTGCGAATTTAAAATAAACAGATCTTTTTGACCAATGAATTTATTTTTAAAGGCATTACGGAATCATTCTGGACATCTGGGACCGATGTTTTTGAACTTCCAAGAGCCAATGGAGGATTCTCCTGGACCTCGACTGGGAATCAAGACCAAGTCCAATCAGATTATTCATTTTGGGCGAGTGGTCAACCTGACAATCAAGGACCAATTCCCGGTGGACAACATTGTTTAGCGTTGACAAGATGGTTCAATGGCAATGATGTTCATAAACTTGATGACACGGGTTGCGCATACTCGTACTACTTCATCTGTGAAAGACAAGCCTAACCACCAAACACATTTTGAAAAATTCAGCTTGCTATATTGTAATCCAGCCGATCAAATTCCTTTATTGATTCAGATAAAATAACTGCACATTTCTATATATTGATTTTAATGTCTAATAAAAGTGGAGATTATTTCAACTTGACGAAACTTATTTTTTTATTACAACTGGGGAATAACTAATAGTACGATGCAGGAAAAACAGACATTTCGTGTCGGTTTAACCAGTGAGAATGAATGTTCTATGTACATTTGAACTTATCTAAAATTGTATTAATTGGAATGTGAATTCAGTAGCAATTGGTGCTCGGATATTGCCTTTTAAGATCCGAAGTCCGTCGGACAAGGATTCGGCAGATCCGGATCTTACTTTTTATCCAATCCGGATCCAAAAAATTGGAAACATGCCATAGAATTTGTGCATCTACGCAATCTAGTTTTGCTACTGCAAACCTCGTGCCAAAATGTAAATGTTCAAATGCAGTGAATGTATCATACATTATGTCAATCTAATTTTTTATTCCGAACATTTCAACGGTTTTCTAAAAATGATTATTCGACTTTACATAAAAAAATTGGGAACTGTTTGGGAACTGTGAACTGATTTCAAATCTGATCTCAAGAGATCAGTTTTGGTGGAAATTTCCATGAGATGGCCCATGCTAGAATCTTGAGAATAAAGAGACACTCTTTTTGAATTTTTTCAAAAAAAATTCAAACTCTTCTCAAAAATCGAATATTGAGTATTGCGTGGGCATACTTCGGTCTTACTTGATTTTGGAGAAGGTCTTTGAAGAAATAAAATTTTAGTAAAATCGAAGTAAGACAGCTTAAGTACATTCCTCGCGAGCGAAGTGTGTGTTCTAGTCGGACGCTTCCAGTTTCATTGAAAGAAATGAGTGTTCCCTTCCGATGCTTCCAGTTTTATTGAAAGAAATGTTTGTTCCATTCGAATTCTGCTGGTTCTCTATAGATAAATACGTGTTCCCTTATTGGGATGCATAACGTTTCATTGAATGAAATGCGTGTTTTTTCCGGATGCTTCCAGTGTTGAATAAAATGTGTGTTCCTTTCGGACGCTTCCACTTATGTTGAATGAATTGTGTGCTCCTTTCGGATGCTTCCAGTTGTACGGAATGAAATGTGTTTCTATGGAATGCTTCCAGTTTTGTTGAATGGAAAGTGTATTTCTTTCGTAAGCTTCTAATTTTACTGAAATAAACGTGTGATCCATTACGATTCTGCCAGTTCTCTTCAAATAAGTACGTGTTTCCTTGGGATGTTTCCTGTTTCATTGAATGAAACGTACGTTCCTTTCGGATGATCGACAAATCCATCCCAGTGCGCGACTAGCGCGACATTTCTTCATTACATGCTGCCCGCACCAATTGGAATCAAATGAAATGAATGCAAAGTGTGGCAACCCCGGTAATGTTGAAGTAATTAGACGAGCAACAACTTCATCTCCGACCATTCTTGCCAGTCTTCATATTTGAACCGAAGGTATGCAGTGCAGACGCCAATGTATTTGAATTGTGTATTTTTTTAAACGCTTCAGCATGACTTGAACTCCATGAACAACATTTGGTTGATTCAGAAATGGAGAAACGGTTTCCGTGAGTGTGGTGACCAATTGCTGGAGTATTCCTGAGGCATCGTTATTTGTTTCATGCGTTGAAATATTTTTCCTATCGTCGTACCGATCCTCGAAAGGTTCAATATTGCAAATATCAAATCTTCTATTGTCAATATATTTTTAAAGAATTCCAAAAAAGCCTGGAGTCGGTGCCTTGTCTTTTCCGACAGCCAATATTGCCAAATTGAAACGTGCAATTGCAGTTGTAATTCATGGTATGGTTAGGGACTGGGGAAAGTTAACTTCAATGGGCACCAAATGTTTGCATGTCCTTCCCAAAAGACCAACAGGACACGAACATACTTTGCCGCATTCACGAGGTAGCAATCATCTGAGGATTCACTTTTCACTAGGAAATATCCTTCGTTTGTGTCCTGAGTTATGTATGACATTGGCAACGATTTCTCGCAAGGATTAGGCAGTGCGGACGATTTTTTGAGGGCAACATTCCGCATTCGATCTTAAAAATTAGCTTCCACTTTTAAGAGGAAATTCTCTGCCATGTCAACAAGATTATAGCATTTGTACCTGTTCAGGATTAATTTTATTTAAAATTCATTGATTTCATACATCCTCATTAAAAAACGACTCACCTTCCAAATATAATTTCTTTCACAATTCGTATCGCAGCTTCGCAGAAGTTATTCGTGTGATGTCCCGACGTTGGTAATAATGAGCGAAAACATAAGGCCCAGTCCTCTCCTTTCTCTATTACTTCCATTAAATGTCTAGAACAGAATACGCATTCTTAAAAATATTAGCTTTTGCTTACATATTCATTACTTCTACTACCTTTTAGTGAATTCCACACTCGTACTACGGGGTGTTTTGAAAATAAAGGGCTCAATCTCGGTCCATTTCTTTGAACACGCATAACATCTTAATAAATTAATTTAAAAATTAAGATTTCAGTACACGTAAACTACTCCCTGGTTATGGTTCATCCTGAATCTCAGATAGATTTCTCGGAGTCGATCTGAGCTTGGACGGGGAGTCAATCTACTGAGATAGGTCAGGTCAAGTAAATTCCACGTTTTGCTTCGTCGACGAATTAAAGTATATCAATCCTTTCGAATTGGGACTGTGACTACCAATTCTTGTAGAGTGAACCAATCATGCAAAATTGGAAACAAATACGGGCTTCTCCAAGGTCAGATTCCTTTTCGCCAGGCATTATGTTGTTTGTATTTTGTTATTTGTAAGCGATTTTGTCTCATTTTGTTTTTTGGCCAACATTTTTTCTAATAAATAAAATTCCTTTACACTATTTAATACCTGAAATCGTTCAAATGGTTCGATATGGCTATAATGCCGTAAGACGTTTCAAAGACTAATTCAGTTTTGGAATTAACAATATCCCTAAACATGGACATTAATTCCTGACGATCAGAGTTCAAAATGTTGTGACTTCCATCCCATAGCCATCTCCACATCGCCTGAAATATAAGCAGTATATATTCAAATACGAACTAAATCAATTTTAAAGTTTCTGTTGACTGCAAAGCAGGCATACAGTCGGAATCGGAATCGTAATCAAAAAATAATCGAAAATTTTATGATAATCGGAATCGGAATAAGTATTCGTATTTATTTTTGAATTTACGATTCCGATTTCAATTGTGCAAATTTGCAGTCAAAGTTGTCCAATTGGAAAAAATTGGTGGCAATATTTTGTTTTTGGGTTCACGTTCAGTAGACCTTTGTGAAGGCCATGTGGCGTAGTCGGAATCGTAATTATTATTGTAATCGGAACTAGAATCGGAATCGAGAATCTAAAATAATCTAAATTATAATTGTAATCGGAATCGGAATCGGAATTATTATTGTAATCGGAATTAGAATCGGAATCGAAAATCAAAAATAATCGAAATTATAATTGTAATCGGAATCGGAATTAGAAAATAATTTAATAATCAAAACAATGATTGGAATCAGAATCGGAAAAAAATTCGATTACCAGCTCTGATGCATAGCTCACCTGCAATACATGAAACTGGCAGAGAAGTCGACGGGATGTTGGTAAGCAGGTTTTGAGCGCATTTCTTTCTGTGTCAGAGTCATAAATATCTCAGGCTCCGACTGAGTATAAAATGGGCACCGAGGTAGCATTAATTTTCACAGGTTCAATCCTGAAATTAGACATTTCTGATAACGAATCAATTTGATATGAAACATTGGACGTGCTTACCATTTGTATAAGCAATCTCATCTTGCTTATCAGTGAGAATAATTCCGACTGGTAAACCTCCGACTGGGGACCAGGTCTTCAATAAGGTCACTGTTGTATTCATCAATCCCACATGGCCCGTCGAGTACATGAATACAATTTCCCAAGATTGAGGGACGGTTTCCAGAACTTGTCTCATCAGAGGAGTCAAAATGGCAATATGAATTCCTCCTTTAATTGAACTCCATTGTATCGAATCAGCATTTGAAGCACATAATTTCAAAAGAAGACCCCTCATTTTGACGCCACCCATGTCACCAAGAGTCTCCATAGTATACTTCTTGTAGTGGCGATAGATAGTTGCTGCCTTTGGGTTTATGGATGAATCATCGCGCTCTTCAACAGTCAATTTTTCAGCTACAGCAGTGACAGTTTGACTTGGGGTCAGCCTGTTCGTAATAATTTTTTTTAAATCAAGATTGATTAAGACTAGCGGGTAGCAGCAACCTCCTACCCGCCCAAACCAATCGGATAATTTACCCGGTTCGGTGACCCGGGCAGGAAGTAGGCGCTAACACTAACCTACCACTGAGACTGGTGGTAACCCTATCCGAGCTTCAAAAAATAAAATTCGGGTTTCTAAAATAATTTTTGGCTCGGACAGAGTTCCCCCCGCACCTGAACAGGTTCAAACTCGCAGGTTCCAGAAGCAGATTACAAGATTCGGATATTGTAACTATGGTTCACCCATATCTTCACTATCTCTATAATTTTCATTATGCAGTATACACATATTTGATCTTGAATTTCTTGAATACATTGTGTGTATATATATATATATTTAATATTCATATATATTTATGGAAATAAATGTGCTACTGCTCTTGTACTTTCTCCGTTCTTGTTTTGATAAATGTCAGTGGCTCAAATATTAAACTCTGTACATTGAGGATAAAGGTTAAAACTGTCATCCTATTTTAGACCAGTGTAGTGATTGTGTGAATGGAACAATTTATTGGAATACCTGCGATAAGTTCACGCGACTACCGGTCTCATTGCCGCCAATGTCATCTTTGGAACAGTCTTCAACCTCGTGACACACAGCACTAAAAATTTGAAATTGGAGTTAACGATTGTATTTGGAATGACAACCCAAAATTATTTATTTATATTTTGTATATTTTGTATATATAATTCTTTCTATTAGTGGAAGATAGAAGGAGTGTTAAAAATTCAAATGCATCATTAAAAACGAATGATCTTTTGATTGAATTATTAGAAATTGGAATGCAAAAATAAATAAATAAAGTAAAGCACTCACCTGATCAAATATATCAACTAAATTCAAAGCGAATTATCACATGAACTGATTTCTGCTGGAGTAGTATTTGTTTGCTTGTTTTATTTCAGTCAATACCAAAGAGAATGAAGTGTAAAGAGAGGATCTTGTCTGATTCTATCACACACGTACAGTTCGATTTAAGGAATATCGAAGCAGACTTATTCTAAACTGTGCCCGGGGTGGTAAAGGAAAGAAACTTTCGGGAAAATTCACGGGAATGTGGCGGGAAACGTTTTGACTTCCACAGTGAGTTTATTTTAGCAAAATCACAAAAACGTTATCCCAACAAATATTAAGTTCTTTAGTGGAGCGAAAATCCGATTCTGACTATATTATTTGTTAATCAGTGATCTTAAGTTATTGCATCTCTTAATATTGACTACAAATAGGCCATATGTTCATTACAAGTTATAGAAATAGAGTGAAATTCACAATGAGAAATATGCAACATTTCTCAATAATTCAAACAATGTGGACAAAACGATGTTGAGTCAGAATGTGGCCGATGGCGCGCTTTGATTTTATTCGTTGGCGGAATAAGTTTTCTAATTGGAATGGGACATGCTAAAGTGGATAATGATGTCCAGAAATGCGATAAAACTTCTATTCTGAACCAGAAGTCATTCAGTGACGCAGAGTTGAACTGGTTGGCTAGCATTTCTTACATGACTCATATGGGTGAGAAATCCGACTTCCCAGGTTATCCCCCGTGCCATTTAATGTAATGAGAAACGCCTACCACGGCTACCAGATCCGGAGAGGGAGCCATCTCACAATACGTTAGACGGCACGGGGGATAACTTTTGATGACCGACTACGGGTCAGCTATTCACTTTGACAATAAAATATTTTTGGATACATTATTTGGATGGCCCAAGTCACCTAAAAAGTTGAGTCCGCTTGCTGAACACAGGGGGCACCTCACGAGTGTACCTTGTAAGCATCATATCTTTGCATCATCCCTGCAAATACAAGCGAAAATGAAATATCCATGTCTGGAGAAATTCAAAACTATGGAAATAGACGGACCTAGATTTCTACACAATCCCTTTATAGTAGAACGGGCTTCCTTGCTAGTGTATATATTGAATTTTTAAACTTGAACAAATAATTAAACTGGCTTTCTTGCTCCAAATGAAGTTTATCCTTTGAAATATTCCATCTCTAAACACCAGCAAAACTAACAAATCCTGAAGGGAGTAAGAGTACTTTTATTCCATATACATTTAATTGATTTAAGATATGTCAATTGAATTACAGTGACTTTTTTCCAATATGAACACAGTTGAACTGAAGGAATCAATAATAATTATCCTAGGGGGATGAGGGAAGTATGCTGGAATTCTTTTCGCACTTTGGCAGGTACATTTGTCTATAATTTTGTATATAATCGGAACATTCTGTTAATTTCATTACTTGCTTTCAGCTCTTACCAACAGTTTCGATATACTTTTCGGAGAACTGTTAACTGAACAAAAATATCATCCACTAACTATCGCCGTATGGAGGTACCAAACTTTGACCACATGGATACCATTTATCATTATTTACCTAAGGATTGTCAAGAATCAAAATGTGTTTGACGGACTGCGGAAGAATTTAGTAAGAGAGATTTTCCTTCTAGTGGTGAGTATAATGCAGCATTTACATATTTTTTGTAATAGAGATTTTTTTATTGGTTAGATTGGAATAGTTTTTTAACCTCAAAAGTAAAAAAAAAGTTACTGCTGTCCACACTTAAAATTTAAAAATCATGGATTAAAATGCATGCCAAATTTTTAATTTTTCTTTTCAGGTCATTCCTGAGAGTACCACATGCATGACGGAAAACTTTAAAGTCAATATTTCGATTTGCCTTAACTTCTCTGGTATATCCAATCAAAATTTTATCTAATATAAATTATATCCAGTACTAGTAATCAAATGAATATTTTCAATTACAAATTTTGTGATTGTGATTACTCATTCTGACCCCACTTCTTTCTGACCTTGTCCATCGAAATTGTATGTCGTACCATCATTACTATCTGCATACATATTGAAATTAAGAGTCTGAGCCGATTTCATATCCCGGACACAACTGTGGAAAACGTGCAGAGGGTTTCAATACTAAATACTCTTTAAGAAGCTACAATCTTAATCAGCACAAAAAAATCGATTGGTCATTTAGCTGAAATATTCCGGTCGATTCGGAGATCTCGGTCATTTAGGTATGTCATTTCGGTCTTTTTGGTCAATTGGTTCAGTAATTTCGGTCATTTCGGTCATTTAACTCGTCTCCCGACAGACCCCATTCTCAACGTAAGAAAATTAAGGCTCTGTTCTTTATACTAACTTCTAACTACGTGAAAAATTTGTCTGAATTTATAAAAAAGAACTCTATTATTAGATGCAAGATGCATATCCCATTACAGAAATGTCCATGCTAAACTGTTTAACCACTTATTTTGGTGTCCAAATTCTAATACATTAATTACAATGTGCAATATTACTAGGGTTGGAGGAGTATAATCTGCACGCATACTTGATGTTGATATGTCAGATCTCTGCGCTGGTCAAAACGAACTTAAAATGAAAAAACAAACAAACAAAAAGCGGGAATGCTCAACGTTAGGCTAAAATGGCAATAAGAATCAACATTCAATTAAATTTTCCCCACTTCAACAAAAACTATTCCATTTAAAGTTGAATGGGTTACCTTGTTGGAGGAATATCCGTCAATTTTTCATAATGGTCTTGGGTTAAAGTGGGTCTATATGAAATGCATGCAATCTGTATTATTACATGCAATAATGTAAACATCTACCTACATGGCGTTTCATAAATGTAAGAACACTATATACAGCACAATACACAACGGAATTCCACATTTCCAAGGAATTGTGAGATACGCAATTCGTGTAGTTCAATTTCTTCCTTTTTTCAATGAGCTCAGGTGAACACACCTGACGAACGTTCATTTTTAATCCTTAAATCTAGTGCTATCTCCACAGCGACATTATTTCAGGTGCACCCTGTAGTAGGTATATTCCTACATAGTACGGCAGACACAGGCCTTTTTTATTCCATAAAACTTTTCAGGATTATTTATTAGTCTACACTCTACATAAACAACAGTCACAGTGCTTATGAGTCATATCAGTCATATGGATGAACTCATCCATCAAGGACACTGTCTACTGCGCATTACTCTCAACTCAACATCTACCTGATTCACATTCATTTTTATTTTTTATTACATTTCACATGATAAACCGGTCCGGTGCGGGACGTGAAAAAAAATCACACATTGCAGTGCTTACTTTAAAAATGGGAAGTCTTTTTGAAATTTTACAGAATTTATTACAAGCAGTTTTGAGACAAATTTATCTACTTGTATTCTATGGAATTGATTTTGTCAAAGACTGTAAACACATGTGAGTACCTCTCAATTCAGTTCCATTTACTTATGATACTATAAAATTTAATTTATATGATTACATTGTCTGTGCATCCACAGGTTTGTTGGTAAACTTTTGAAGGATTTTCCAGATTTGTACGATGCGAAAGTTGGGGAAAGAAAACGAGAACTATTCAATAAATTAAAGGACTTGAAGTCTGCGGATGAAAATTTAAGGATAAAGAATGAATTAAGATTTTTGGAAATTGGAGTTGGGTTTGGTATGAAATTAATTTAAAAAATAAACTTAGGTATTAATTACCTTATTAATTATTATTAATTATTCACAGGGGCAAACATGGAGTACTACCCTAAAAAATGTCATTTGATTACTGTGGATCAAAGTGAGACTTTTGAACAGTATTTTCGAAGCAGTTTAGAAAAGGTAAACGTTAGTTTGTTTTATTAATTAACGAAATTAAAATTAATGATCATCTTCTAATTTTAATTTTACAAAGTACCCGGGAATTAGCCTAGAACAGTATGTCATTGGCGTTGGAGAAAACATGAAAGAAATTCCGTCCGGTAGTATTGACGTAGTGGTAACGACTCTCCTTACGTGCTGTGTCAAAAATATTGACCAACTTTTTTGTGAAATTCAACGTGTACTGGCTCCGGTAAGAAAATCTATAATATTTTTTGTAATTTCGAAATTCAACGTATTATTTATTTATGTATTTACCCATTTAATTTGTATACAGGGCGGGAGATACATTTTCATGGAGCATGTCGCTTACGAAAACACTACACGACACTTCACCAAACACATTCTCCAGAAATTTTTAAATCTAACAAGAATTTGGTCATTTTTATTTGGGGGGTGCACTTTCCAGTCACGTGAACGAATGACTACAACATTATCCAAATATTTTACGTTGGATCATATAGACAAATTTTCCATCGACACTTCTGGTCTTTGGATTTTTGAATTCATTTCATCCCATGTGTCGGGAGTTGGAGTCAAATCAAAATAAATTATTGTACCTGCTCTAATTTTGCATGGCATATTATACTGCTTTAATTTTAATTCACCACAACCATGATGAATGAACGAGTCTGACCTCGAACTTTTCAACATTCTAGTACTTAAGGCGTTTCATGGAATAGAAAGCCAAGTATTTACTCAAATCAGTCAAAAATTTCCAATGGTTCGGATTAACTCCTTCTCCAGTCAACTCCATTGATAATGAACTCAAACCTTGAAAACATAAAGAAAGTAGAAATGAAATACAGGTGAAAACCTTAAGTCGTGTTTTATTTTTATAAATATTAAATAATTACTTTTTATGGTATGCGATGGATGGGAGCGTAGAATTTTTATTCATCAGATCCAAAATCACTTCTCGTCTTTCAAGTTCCGTCGTCGTCCTCATTTTCTAGATCCTTAACGACATCTCTCATTTCTTGAAGTCCATGTGTTGAAATCCCAGTCAATACTGAATCCAAAAAATCCTATTTTACCAGAAATTTTTAATGATTTCAATTGTGTCATTTGAGACCAAGTGAGTCAGTCAAAAGGTCAGTACTAATGTATTAATGTTTGGACATGGAACAGAACTCGGGAAGAACTCATCAATCGACTGCCCAGACTTCCCTATCTGCCGTAGTTTGAGTTCATGTTAGGACTGAAAAAATCTCATTCAAAGTTTCACATTTGAATTGGAAATCCTTCGGAAATCCAGCGAAGAACAGAGTCTTGAGGCGTGACATTTTTGGGAATTCTATAAAACTGTGTGGGCGAATTCCACGTGAATGAAGTTGTAGACATTCAAGGGTTTCTTTGAAACGTTGAATTCATTATTAGAGAGAGAGAAAGTCTCTGTCAGAAATGTTAGAATAGTAGGTCAGCTTCTTCAGTCTCAATCCATTCGGTTTCATTGACATTCCGTCAAGGTGTTCAACTCAAACTACTCGTGGTTTCAGCAATGACCTTAAGGGTAGGAACAGTGCAGCGGTGGAATCGTGAATCACAGATTTATGTACAGGGTGACCAAAGACAAAGAGTAACTATATGTTTCTCAAATATCCTTCGGAAATTCCGCTATTTCTGAACACTCGACGACAGTCAAATCACACATCATGTAATTCTACTTTTGAGGTATGACTTGGATTTATCAGAGGTCCAAGAAGAGAGGCCGGAACTGCGAACATTAGTTCTTTGGCAAAATGAACAATTATTATTATAAAAAACCAAACAACGAAAAACGTTTAATTTCGACATGAACCCATTATGCTAATTTCTTTTATTTTCTTTTCAAACAGCTTCAATTTTCTTTAAAATTTAATTTCTTCTCCCAGAATGCTTTGATGGTGACATTTTTATAATTCTTAAGTTCCTTGCTGATTCCGCTGAGATTCGAAATAAAAGTAAAGCTGACTAAAATCAATATCTATAGTAGAAGTTAAGAACAAATAAAACAAAATACCATTAGGGTAAAAATATTTGAAAGCACGCAGAGCAATGGGGAAGCCGATTTTTCCGCTTTTTTACGAAATATGTAAAAAAAAAGTGCAGCCAATGGGATAACAAGCTTGAGTAATTTTTTTTGAAATTTAAAAAAAAATTCCTAGTCCTAATTTTGGACTAGGAAAGTTGGGACTAGCTGAACCAGAGGAGGAGACGATAGTGGTGACGCGGCTGCAGTGCATCGCACTATTTCCGATCGGTTCGGGTCGGTTCGGTATATTAATAGTGTACAGCAGACTTTATCCCGACAGGTATGAAAACCCAATATAGAGTACACATGTCATTACC
>JAQGCA010003214.1:0-12212 GCA_034698945.1 Protaphorura quadriocellata | reverse complement strand
GCGCGCCTGAATAACAAATAATCAGTCACAGGATTTACCGAACTGGTAGAACTCAGGAAGACCGAGACCAATCAGACTATAGGAAAAGTTTGCGCGCTGTGCGCGCCAATAACAAGGAATCAGTAACAGGATTTACCAAACTGGTAGAAGTCAGGAAGACCGAGACGAATCAGAAAATGAGAAAAATTTGGGCGCTGCGCGCGCGAATAACAATTCAGTACTCAGCCACAAAATTGACCCAGATTGAGACTCGCGCTCGGCGAGCGCATGTCTATTTATAACCAGAAATCGTAGCTTCTTTATATTCAGCTAATCTCGTTCGTTTTGGATTGCTGCAGGGGCGCATTTTATGATCTTGCTTTCCCTTAGGTGATCTATAGTTACGCCACTGTGGATGGGTCTTTCATCAACTCCAGGCCGGGGCGTCGTCCATCATACCTCAACTATGGATCTGCCAATGGACCAAGCAAAGAAAGCGTCCACGCCCCTTAGCCCATCACGGAGGTTACATCTAATTACTGACATACGCCGCAGTGCAGTTGCTTATTCTGTATTGAAAATCCATTCGGTGGTGGAATTGAGTTTTTTAGAAAACAATAATTATCTTCTCCAAGTCTGTTATATACAGTCAGGAGCAGAAGTCTCGGGACACCCCCACTTACCCAACTGAGAAATTTCGACTGCTTGCGTCGCCCTCAATTCGGAATGCCCAATCAAAAGCTGATATTGTGAAAAAAAAATTCTGATATTCTTTGAGATAGGACATTTTGAATTTGGCGCTGCAAAAGCACTCAAAATTTCTCAGTGGAAAAAGTCGGGGTGTCCCTAGCCTTCTGCTTCTCACTATATACGAGGGCAGTCCAATAAGTTGTGAACTTACGCGGCTGCGCATGCACCAGAACCTTGATTTTAATTTCAAAATTTAATTGTCCTTACAATAGAATTATGCTCCTAATTTGAGCAGAATCGGTTGAAGGGTCACCGAATGCGGCATGTGAGAAAAAGTGATTGTCGTCGTCATTGACGGAGGAGAAAAACTTATAAGATTGTAGCCGCGGCTCTTAACATTGGGAATGTTCGAGTGAAGGCAGATCTGTATCTGTATCTGCAATATGCGGTTAGCTCAAACAATTATGACGCGACTTGTTTATTTGTCAACGGATTCATTGACCACGAAACTTGAGTACGCTGAGCCTACATGTCTATTGGCTTAACCATACTAAAATTGCATAAATTAATTTTAATAGCTGAATCTTAATTAAATTTGGTACAAAAAAAAGGTACGAACGCTAAACAAAAAATCTCAGATTCTTACTATTCTAGAATTTAATTAGGGTTACATATTTCGCATGCCATTATGGGCGGGTATTAACTACTTTAACTCAGCCTTGGAAATAACTCCTACAGACCAATATGTACGTCGGAAATAAGGAGAAATGGAATTTATATTTGTGTTGCAGTTGACTATTGTTTTTAATTTCTTAGAAACGAATTACCGCTTGAGCATATTATGAGAGGAGCATAAATCTCTCGTTTGCCGAGTATAGATTTCATCTTTTTCTCACACACTTTGATATTTTCGGAATTCGTGCAATTATATTTCCGTCCCCTTTTGAAAGGTTTGAGACAAAGTATAAATATTGTGTATACCATAAACTCGAAGATATGGAACTTGCGAACCTGAGAGCTGTTGAATATCTTAATAGATTAATTATGTTTAATTCACGGTTTCTTTTATCGAAACGATTTTTTTTTCGTCGCTTCAGCCGCATGTCCAGGATTATTTGTCCAATTGGACAAGGTTTTCTAATGTAGATTCATAAAAAACTCGTTCGGTTGTTGTCCGAGCCGGTTGCTAAACTGATTTTCAAACTTTGTTGTACACTCAAGATGAAACAGATCTTTATATTCTCTTACAACACCGTCATGGGATTTGATACCGAGGATGAGAGGAGATCAGATGATATTTCACCACATCTCCATTCAACTCGACTGTATTGTAAACTTTGCGCGATGTCTTGTTCCATCAATCGTTTTTGAACTTCAATTTTGGATGACACTGAGTTACGGATTTTTGGTTGGGACCGAACCGTTCGTTTGTCACCACATCGGCTATAGCGGAAGGCATTGGCAAGTAGATATAGCCTTAACCGACTTAGAGGCGGCACTAGTAAGTTTTGTGCACGCCACTGTCGAGTTCACCTTGCTGATTTTAAATCTTCGTAACTCGATCCTGGCACTTACTTTCGCCGGATACTAAGACTTCGGGACATATCAGATCGTGTGTGGTTGAGCTTGTGTCCGTCCTGTGAACGAGTCCACCCCGAATATTTAGCAGGGACCCTAACGTTGTCGTCCGAGCTTGTATTTGCCGGAGAATAGATTGGCTTTTTTCTTTGTATTCCAAAGGCACTTGCATCACCAGGTCGTACGAATTGCCGTATCATAATCCGGAACTCCCCCTTTTCTCGAGCGAGAGCTAAGATCTTTGTCCAAAAAATTCTAAGTGGAAAGGCTAAAAGTACCAAGACGCGAAGGAGTACGCCATTTATATCATATTGAGTAGATTTTATTGGGTGGTCTGCCTAATAAATCTCCTGCCCGAGTAGTCCGGGAGATCCGACTCTCGGATCGAGTCCCTGCTTTTAAATGTCGTCCAAATTAGTTGACCTCACTTCATGACATAAAAGAGCTAAATGCTCAAAACTCATGCTCGAATTTCTTTATTGTGAGGGCAAGGGTTAATGTAGTTCCATGCTAGAATTGCATTCGGTCTATCATAGGTAACAGCGTACATCGGATAGCATATTGCCGCATTGAATATCGTATACTCAATAATATGTCCAGTTGTACTAGTCGGTGGTCTTGCAGTGAGGGAATCAAAAAAACATAGCATTGACATTTTTCTGGTAGGCTAGGTGTTTAGTGGGTTGCCGGGTCATATCTAACCCTGTATTGTTAAAATCAATACAGTCTCCTAAAAGTACCAACACGCGAAAGAGTACGCCATTTATATTATATTGAGTATATTTTATTGGGTGGTCTGCCAAATAAATCCCCTGCCCGAGTAGTCCGGGAGATCCGACTCTCGGATCGAGTCCTTGTTTCCAAATGTCGTCCAAATTAGTTGACCTCACTTCATGACATAAAAGAGCTAATGCTCAAAACTCATGCTTAAACTTCTTTATTGTGAGGGCAAGGGTTAATGTAGTTCTATGCTAAAATTGCATTGGGTCTATCATAGGTAGCAGCGTACATCGGAGAGCATATTACCGCATTGAATATCGTATACTCAATAATATGTCCAGTTGTACTAGTCGAATTACTTGCAGTGAGGGAATCAAAAAAACATATCATTGACATTTCTCTGGTAGGCTAGGTGTTTAGTGGGTTGCCGGGTCATATCTAACCCTGTATTGCCATAGTCAATACAATCTCCTAAAGGTACCAAGACGCGTAAGAGTACGCCATTTATATCGTATTGAGTAGATTTTATTGGGTCGACTGCCAAATAAATCTCTTGCCCGAGTATGATAGCGGAAATCTTATATATTCCAGAATTGAATGACAAGAGTAGCGAGTGAAATTATTCTAGAGAGACATAAATAAGGATTGACACAATACAAATAAATGTCTCGCTTAATCTATATAGCTTTGTTTTAGAATTCTTGTATAACTACAATGTCAATCAAAACACGCCTCAAGGAGTTGGTAGAAAGCTACAAACGTATAAGTCTATGCCTTCGTCTGTACTTTAAAAATTTTGAGACATACACAATTTAACGCAATTCTGTCACATAAATAATGTCTCATAATTCTATTTCACGTTTATTCTTACTCTCGTTAAAATTTTTGATTGTTTGGATGATGCCCTTAACTGTTGTGCAACACGAATCCTTTCACTATCCATTCACTACCCATTGAATTAAAAATTATATACTTTCAAAGTGTTTAAGTCTTATGCTTTGTGTATTTCGTTTCGACATCATTTGAATACTTATTTAATTATTAATGTATTACATATAAACACAATATTACCATCATTAAATCTCATTTGTCCCGGTAACTGTCTCTACTTATGCTGGAAAGAACTTCCCCGGTATATTAACTTATACAATTCAATTGCTGAAATGTATGACATTCACAATATCAACTTTGCCGAATTATGTTGAATTATGTATTTCTTATTTATTTCTTATTAGATTTGTTCATTGACAAATTGGTAGACTTTTAATTATATCTGTGTTAGTTGCATCGACATCCCCTTTTATTAGTAAAGACATACTTCGTATATAATCGGCAATTAACACTAAAAATTGTGAGGAACTTGAAACCTAGCGTGGAGGGAATCAGTCTTACCTCCGCTGCCTTGGTTTCACCTTAACAGTTTAAATTACTCAGGAAGATACTGGTATCATGTTGAGTTTTCAAAACGGCATTGGCCAGAAATATCTTCCATTATCCGGGGGCTAAAAAATGCAAACAACAATTTGGATTGTATTTTTTATTCTAGAACTGACATTCAATTAGAACATCAGATTCGTGGACGAAAGCTCATACGAATTGCTGGTAGATACCTCTATCGTCAAATCTAGAAGCTATGGGGTAGAGCATTTTCTGGTTTCCACCCGAGCCCACTGAAATAAAAATAAAAATATTGAAAATTAAAAAACAATAAGAAACACTCACTTCGAAAATTTCAGACAGTCAGTTTGACATAATAATAAAAAACTAACATCCTTGCATTTGAGTCGTGTGTGATGGAAGATGATGTAGGATAACGCACTCGGGAACTTTTAATATGTTACTATTTCTTCGCCTTGAATAAGCACGGATGATTTTTTGGCTGATTTTCTGAACTTCAGATCGAGCACAGTCTTTCTTGCAAATTCGCTAAGTTTGCTTTAACGTTGCTGGTGTTGTGAGTACTAAAGTCATTTCTGCAAAAACACCTGCGTAGAGGGATGCTCTCTCTCTTGTTCAGGTAATTGAATTCTCCTGATGTTGATTCCCAGAACAGAGACATCACATTTTGATAATGAATATTGGCACATACTACGTGCCAATATTGTGGAGGGGCAGGAGCGGGAGAACAGACAGCATAATTCACTGCTGATCTGTTGTAACATCTTTGATGCTCATCTTTTCTTCCGCCAATGAGCTCATTAGTGTTGAGATGACCGGAAATAACATATCCATAAGGTGCGTCCTGTGGGAAAGGGGAGTAGCAGTATCCACACTCCATGGATTCAGGGTCCGCTTCTAGATCTTCATGTGAGATCCTCGGCCTTCGTAAAGACGGTCGTTCGGATGAAAGATTCTCAATGATGATGTTGGTTTTTGATGCCATAATGTTCTTGATGATGAAGTTGAATGTTTTGTTGATGAATTTGAGTACACTGTTTAGGACTCAGGAGTTTGCTTTTGATGTTTGTTTTGCTTGAAGCAAATTGAACTTTTAAGATTCTTGGTTGCCGGTTTTATAGCCTCAACAAATTCTAAAAAAAAATTCATATTTTTCCACTGAGAACGATCGAAGGATTGGGCAAGTCCGAATTAGACAGCAAAGGATTATTTAGGGATTCGTTGAACTCATTTATATTCCCTTCTTTGCAGGATGTAAAATGCGTCAAACATGTTAAAATTACCCATTCTTGTTTAATAAGAAAAGTCAGTCAACTATTTACAGTCTATAAAAAATAATTCTATGAATTTCTTGAATGACTGATGTCAACAAAAATTAATATAAAATGTGTACTCTGAGGAAGAAGTGGTGTCCTTACGTCGCGTCCTTTATTATTTATTTAAAAAAATGACAGTTTGAGATGCTCCTGAAGTAAGAAAAAAGTGGCGTCTCTAATTTCTACTTTTAAACAAATCTGTGTCTGTTGAGATGATTGATGACAATTTTAGCTCCTGATGAAATGAAATGAGATAGAGTTAGATGAGTTAGTTTATTCTTGAATCTCACATTGTTAGATTTTCGGATTCTCCAAAACCGGCGCGACACTTGAGTGGGTGGCTAGCGCGCCAAGCGGATCTTCAAGATCGCCCAGGTTTTATCTATTTTGAGTGTCAGGATTGTAAAAGTATCATTCCCGAGCAATTTGGATTCAATGTCATGGAACCTCCTCGAATGGTTTCATTGACAGAATTCATAAGTTCAGGGGGATAAGTTAGTTAGTTATGCTGTGAACAATTGCTTGGAATGAGCACCAGATTATGTATTAGTTCTGTGAATTACTGGTCACTCAGGATGAATTAGTCTTAAAATTGTTATTTTACACGTATGTCGTCCTGTGCCAATATTGAATTACGTATGAACAATTTTGTCTTCCAGCCGTTAAATAAGATTTCATTCGGTCATGAAGAGCAATATAAAATATCTGAAAGCCGGCCACCGACATTTAGTACACGTATATATACTTCCACTCTGCCCTCCTCCGTCTCAACATCTCGGTGAGAGCAGTGCAGCAGACCATGCAGTCTCATTACACCACTGTAACAAATTAGACTCCCCTCAGGGGTATCTAATTCGCAGGTTCCCTGCTCCTAAATGAATTGACCTGGTTTCACAGATGAACTGTGAAACCGACTATCTAGTGACCCGACTCTGACCCAACAAATATTCAATCAAGGAATAAACCGTACTATTTACTATTTACCCTTACTGCCGTGCTCCTGTAGGTTCCTGACTCCTTGGAGTTCCCGGAATAATCCCGAACACACAGACTGAGCCTCCACGTCCAATTCACAAAAAATACTTTTATTTATATTATTAAATAAATCCTAAAATATACGAAATGAAACACGTTGGGAAATATGTACAAGATGGTGGCGGTGGGTGGATCTTCAGGTCCTTCCTCTTCTCTGGTCCGTCAAGAAGTGTGGTATTGAGGTCCGTGTCTTGGAATTAGACTGGATGTGTTGTGGTGTTGGTTCTCTCCCTCATGAGGAATGGGGGAAAAGGGGGTATTGCCGATGGGTGGTGGATTACAGGGTGATCCATATCTTACTTACTTGAATTCTTGAATAAAACCTGGGATAAATAAATTCTCATTAATTATTATCTTCTTATTTTAACTTATATGTCTCCGAATGCAACAATTAAGAAAAATCTGGTCGCGCCTGATCTAATGCATGCCTGGCCAAAATGCACCGCATTACCTTGACCTACTATCAAGCTGCCATAAAATTGTAGAACAGAGCTTCTTGAAATGTAACCCAACATTTCTTCACACTTCCTACCTGTCCTTATGCATGAATAGGATGCAGTCATGTCATCCGCATACCAAAAGATTGTGTCTACCATAAAACCTGAATTCTCAGCCTCACAAGGGCAGACATGAGGATTTTCCATATCTCGTCCTGAACCTTGTCTATGTTTTATGTGAAAATAGTTAAATGGAATCTTTTCTGTCCATTGTCAATGTTATCAGAATAATACTCCTTCTTCCTGGTGCCACCGGTCTGTACCCCAGACGGTAGGCCTGAGTAATTTGTTAATTTAATTATTTTCCTGGTGCCACCGGTCTGAACCCCAGACGGTAGGCCTGAGTTATTTATCTATTACTTTAATTGGCGGACATTTGCTTTATTTGGAAATCTGGAAATTGAAAACTGGAATTCTCTTTTCCTCCTCAATATTCATATTTACTGTTCTACTAAAACTAACCTATAGTGATTGACTACAGTTTACTTCAAATTCATCACATCTAACCGGGTGATAATTATTAATCATCAATTTTACATTAATTAATTAATTAATAATTTAATTCGCTATACTAAGCCTGTAAATGTCATATTCAAAGCTAGGAAATTATCAAGCAGATATTATTGATGATTATGGTAAAACGAACGAATCCATTGTTTACTATGCATTTTTGGATGTTCAAATTGATAAAGATGATCGATTTGCAATTGACGATATTTATTATTATTATGATTATGTGCAAGATCGGGGATATAAATTTATTATGAATAAATCGGTAAATTATGTAGCAATTCTGAAAGAGAATGAAAGTGACATGAAAATTCATCCATATATTGAATTTCTGGAAAATTTTATGATAAATAATGATAATGAACTCCTCACTGACAAATTCAATGAAAATGCACCAAATTGTAACACATGTAGTTTTTGAAGGCTCTTATTGTGGAACAATTGATGATTATTTTTATCGATTGTATGCTGATATTGATCTCGAAGATGAAAAACTTAAAAAAAGTTATAATATTGAAGGTATATTGCAATGCGTCTATTGTTTCCACAGAAATAATTGTATTTTATCAATGAATGCTTATTCTTACTGGATGAAAATCAAAAGTCGTGATTGGGAATGTCACAATTGTATCCCAGAATTCATTACACTGGCAGTTAAATTAATTAATAAAGTCAAAGCTTGTAGTGATCTCTATTTATAAAATATTTTAGTAAAACTGTTCACTCTGTTATTAAAAGAATGCAATATTAATTATGATTGAGACACGAGGAAATTATTTGAAAAAGTGAAAATTGTGTTATACAATTATGTACAAATTGATTATGGTTAGAAGGGTATGTTTAATTACAGGACTTTACTGATTACAACTTGGTTTATTAACACGGTCAATGGATATGATTAACTAATTTGATTTTATAAAAATTGTATAAATGATCTAAAATTAAGAAGTGATCAAAAGTGCTATTATTATAATAGTGAGGACGGGCAGATGGAAGTCAAGAATTTAATTTAATTTAATTATTAATAATTAAAAACTTCACCAAATCTTCAAAATTTTAAATCCAAATTTAATTAAGTTAGTTACACGTCGGAATCAATTGTCACCTACTGATAATTCAATGATTCATCTTGATGTTTTTGTTGTGTGGGCTATGATTTCTGATGACTTAAATAAAATTACATCCAATCCAATATGTATGTACCCCGAAAGTTGTATGCAAGTGTTCCTTGAAATACTTGACTCCCCGTTATACAGGATTAGTACGATTTATAAAGGACACTTTATTTACTCGATTAAAATTTCAATTTGCAACGATAATTTTTTTTCTTTGCTCAACATGTGCTCCGTCCTTCTACCGAACTAGGGGTAACCCCCATTTTCATGAACTCTAATCATTCCTAACCCTTCTGGGGGTAACCTTATTTAATTCCTCCCAATGGAGTTTCCAGACGCTATCCAAACTCGTCAATCCAGTGGCTTTAAACTTCAGTTTCAACAACCCATATCCAATCAATTCGACCGAATTTTATTTACGGGCTTTCAGAGGTTTTACCACCTTGGGGGTAAGTCAAGGATAAATCTTTTCGGTTTCAACTTGTTATTCGTTCGTGTGTGCGGTGTTGTTTTGAGATAATTCTGACGACGCAGCATTATGGTGAATCAAAACTTCGCCGGACACCCCTGGTTACATATCAGCGACATTTTTCAAAAGTAATGGCTTTAACGCATAGATAATAGGCTGAACTACGCCAGTTTTGACTACTGCATGCATTACCGAACCTAGTAAGCATTACCGGTAACTCGGTAAACCGGTAATGAAAGTTTCGGTAAACCGGTAATTTACCGCGGTAATAGAAAATATTCAATTCAGTCAAATTTACAGTACAAAACGCTTCAAAAAGTGTTTTTTTTCTTCTTAAGATTAGACAATTCCGTGTAGTAACTGTCAAGTACAGAGTTTGAGTATTTGGTTAGCTCGACCTTCGAACGACATTGATTGTGATTACCTAAGGTATAACTTTTCTTAATGTTCTGAGGAATTTTACGACTAATTTCAGAAATTTGAAAGCGGTATCCTATCCACTATTTTCCCGTCTTCAAACGAATTCAATTCAATATTGATAGTGTCGAACAACGATTTGTTTTAAGTTGGTGACCTTTCACGAGATCGACCCAAACAACGAACTGTCAATAACGTGAATCTATTTTTTTTCCAATTCACTTTTGTTTTCATCTTTCTTATGGCGGATTTTCTTCCTTTGCTCCAATTAATGGAGTTTCAGAATCCGGACGAAAGTCATGTCGCTGGATCATATTCGGAATAACTTGACAAATTTTATTTCGAGTTTGAGTATGAAACGTATTCCATTTCAGAGTTTTTGATAATTTAGTACCTGTGAGCAATAAGTTCGTTGGTCGACACGAAGTATAGCTGGAAAACTATAATATTGTACAATTTATTATGGTGATTGATCTGCTGACTGTACAAACCATCTGTCGTATCGTATTATATTTTTTTATTCTGGGTGTTTGGCTAAAAGCCTCGTCCAAATGTTGACAACAGCATAAGCTAAAATTCTTGACCGCAATAACAGAAATTATTAAGTTGAAATGCATCAGTCAACTTATTGCGAGAAAACTTTAGCGTCTGCAGTGATCAATTTTCGTCTTTTTGACACAGTTCCAACTTTTTCCGTAAACTTATCTCACGTATGCCTGAAGAAATTCGTCCTTTAACGGTGATTTCACCTAAAATTCCGGATTTCCTGGATGGCATATCTAGTCCATTTTACCGAAATTTACCGGTAATGAGTTTTTGTTACCGGTAATCGGTAATTGCCGGTAATTACCGAATTACCGGGAAATGTATTACCGATAATGCATGCACTAGTTTTGACTCTCGGTGACGACACAAAGATGAACGACACACCGACCCAAGTGCTGGTTGGAAAATTTTCAAAATTTGGAATACACCAATTCACAGTCGGATAATTAGGGTTTCGGATAAAATTTGTCATTTCAGTTTATACTTGGGAGGACAAGGCGATGACACGTCATAAAGAATCCGGACTTTTGACCCGCGATGATTCTCGTACAGTTATTTACAATTTCTCGCCCGATTGGCCAAGTGCATAGGAGAGAAGCTATGTACTAAGATTTTCTTTCAACTTTTTTTGTCTAATCCTTGTGGAGGACGTCCCAGACAGTCGGCTGCCTCCCTTTAAACTTGAGATCAATTTTATTTTAACTGGGCGGGTTATAATGCTGATTTTTCGAATAAAAGAATTCGGACTGATTTGGTGTTTCTGATTCGAATGGGTTATTTTGGGTGAAAGTAGTCCCAACAATTCCGGGTTTCGACCAATTCCAACACGGGTGATCATCCTGGGCATTGTACTTTCGGAAACGAGGTTCTCTGATTTTTTTTCTCCCCTGTCAGGAGCGTCTAAAGAAAATGAAAACTCTGGAAACATCCCAAACACGATTTTCAAATTCAAGTGAACATTTCACTTTCACTTTTCAATTTTAAAACTTGAAGTAAAATCTGATCTGTGCATAATCGCAGTTTGTTCAATTTTACCGAGTTGCAAATTTTTCGCTCCACGACGCTTTGCGTTATGTTTATATTTCGCTGTCCTTTATGAATTGTACTAACCCTGTATAAAGTAATAATTTTACACCTAAATCCCACCAGCTAACCAAAAACTTCACACTCCTCCAAATTTCGATTCAAACCTTCGAGATTTCCCGATGACGAGAAAATATATCCGCTATTCGTATTAGAATTAGGAACTCATGCCAGAATATCCAACTTTCGACAACGCCAGTGCGATATTAAACTCACTGATACAACCAAAAATATTAATCCTCCAGATATATCTGTTGCGTATGGATTAGGTAATACCCTTTATAACGTTCCTTTGGTCGTATTCCGTCATTGTTTATGGAAAATGTCGTTAGCTCCTGTTTGCACTATACTGTATACAACTAGACCGGTAGACTTTCCGTACAGAACAAGTCCATTACGAATAATTACGCAAAACAAAAGTAGTTAGTGACTGAAAAATCTATGAAACTGTGCATAGTAACTAACGAGGGAGGCAGTTAGGGTGCAACTCAACGACTTGAGCCTAACTTTCTCTTCCTGAAAACTCTCAAAAATGTCATTAGATCACGCAACGTTCAAAACTCGATTTAAAGTGCAAAAAGCTTTTTGTTCTCAAGATTTTGGCATGCGATATCGCACGGAACTTTTTCCCAAAACTGATCTCAAGACCCAATTTTTTTCAAGAAAGCCGTTGGTGTGTGTAGCCGAAGAAGCCGAAGAAGATGAAAGCCCTCATAACTTTTTATATGCATATTTAACCACATTTTTGGCCAGTGTGGTGAATCCCGCCTTCCTTGCCGCCGGAAATTCACGCCGAAATATTTAATCCGAAAATGTTCATATAACTAATGGAAATAAATTGTCGAGATAAAACCCCAAA
>JAQGCA010003213.1:0-12214 GCA_034698945.1 Protaphorura quadriocellata | reverse complement strand
GTGTCGTACGCAGAATGAGTTGGAAAAATTGTGAGTCATTGTGGGTGGGAGAGGGCAGGGGGTACCTACCTCTGTGTACAGGGTGTTCCATCACCCCACAACATTCCTTCTACTCGAGTACTAGTGTTTTCCTTGAAACTGGTCAAACATCACGGCGTATTTCATGCCAACATTGCGTAGGATTAATAAAGGTACCCCTAGTAGTAGCTAAGTACAATTCTATGGATAATAAATCACCTTAAGTAAATGCATATTAATTTCTTTCTCTCCAATGTATGGCTTCTCCTACTAGTAGGGGTACCTTCTCTGTAGGAAGTTAGTCAGTTAGTTAAGAACTTTAATTTTGCATGGTCAATAATTTCAGTTTTCACTGTGCATTATCAACACTCGGACTGTAAGACCTGCAACCTACATTAGAAATACGTTGCGATGATTGAGGACATAGATAGGTTTCCATTAAGAGATTTTGCATCGCATAACTACATGGAAGAATTGAAATCTCTTCGTACTACTAGGGGTACCTCCTGTAGGGCATGACAATAATATGTATGTATGTATGTATGTTTGTGCATGGCTGATTTTTGTTTATTATAATTGAGTATTATAGAAGTGGGACTAGTCCTGAACCACCCTGTATCCACTTCCTTTCCCTACTACTAGGGATACCTTCATAATCCATGAGAAAGTTGTGTTGTATGAGAGTGGTGTTAGTTGTGGAGCACCCTGTTTGATTGTGCTTTGTGGAATGACTATGACGTGTGAGGGAGTGGGGTGGGGAGGAGGGAGGAGGGAGGGGGGAGGGGGAGGGAGGGGGGGAGGTGGTTCTTGACTCAACACATGTGTGCATGTCCCATTTCTGGTTTGGACTCCACGCAGTCAACTTCAACTCAATCTCTTCGTCCCTCCCTTCCTCCTCCTCGTCTTCCTCAACAAGAACAGAAGAACTCAAGAACTCAAGAAACCTTCAACAGCGACTGCTCTCCTCGTCTCAGTCCTCATAACAACCAACAACTGATCATTTTCATCAGTTACAACAAACTTCTCACTCCAACTGACGAGGAGGTGGACTCGGACTCGCAACGCTGGACTTGGACTTGGACGGAGGAATCTAAAGGAAAACACAAGAGGAAGGAAGTGGCCAAGGACAAAGACATTAAGTGTGTGTGACCTGTGTGTGACCTGTGACCCAGGTTGAAGTCAAGATGGAGGGTGAACCAAATGGTCTTGGACAAGTTTTGTGCCGTGGAGGGTGTGGATTTTTTGCGTCTTCAGCCACAGATGGACTCTGCTCCCTTTGTTACAAGGAGACTCTACGGAAGCAACAGACTGTCCCTTTGAGGACCCCTCAACCCCCTCAACCCCCTCCATCCTCAATCAATCAGTCACAGTCTCAACAGGTATTCAATCAAATTAATTAATCAGTGATTTTTCATTTAATCATTCATTTCATGAACTGCGCACTTGTGTGGATGGAAGACGGAAGTCCATCCATGGGCTTTGTCCTCTGTCCCGTCCTCGTCACGTGTTCTCTATCCCAAAGGATAGGATCATTAGCTTTTCCCCTGATTTGGGGACATTTTGATTACAAAGGGATTACAAGTACAAAGTAGTCGACAAAAATTAGAAGTAGTTTTGATAGAAATTACCTAGCAACAGATTTTCTGCGTTTTAGATTATGCAAATTGGGGAATTCGTAGCAAACAGGTTAAGTTCGTGTATGCTGGAGAGTTCAGCAACCTTCAAATTAATTAAATAATTCTTATAAAATGTACCTGGAAACACAGACGTGAGGTTTTAGCGTTTTAGGTATCGAAATAGCGTCATTAGCCAAAATTAAGTTTTTATTATTGCAAAAAATGTGAATTTTTAGAGTAGTATCAAGTTGATGTGTGCTGGACGTTGAAAAGTCTTCAAATTAAATATCACCTTTTCTGAAATGCACCCAAAATTAAAAGCACGACGTTTTTGTGATTTCTTAGGAATGGTTGCGAATTTTTAGCACGGAATTAAGTCGATGTAGGTACGGATGACGCTGGAGGGTTCAATGAAGATCAAATTATATTGTAGTTTTTCTGAAATGCACCTAGAGTCCTAGAAACAGAAGCATGACGTTTTTACGTTTTCTGAGAAATAGGTAGTCACCAATTTTTAGCACAGAATTAGTCGATGTAGGAACCGATGAACACTGGAGAGTTCAATGAAGGTCAAATTAAATTGTAGTTTTTCTGAAATGCACCCAGAATTAGAAGCATGAGGTTTTTGTGTATTCTTTGGAATAATTGCGAATTTTTCGAAATAATTGCAAATTTTTCACAATAATTGCGAATTTTTTAGCACGGAATTAAGTCATATAGGAACAAGTGAAGGCTGGAGGGTTCAATAACCGTCAAATTAAATTGTAGTTGTTCTTAGATATACTTAGAAGTCAGGAGCATGAATTTTAGGTTTAAAATTTGTGATTTTTATCAAATAGTTAAGTTTTTGTATGTATGCTTCAAGGGTTCAATAACATTCGGCATATGTACAATTAGAATTAACGATAATTCTTTGGATATTATCACAATTTCAATTCATTGGACAAGAACAAAACTCAAGAATTTTTAATTTGGTTGTGTATTTACTGACTACGTATAAATATTTTCAATCCACGAAATGTGATATTTGACGTCATTGACCACCAAGCCATCATTGAATGTCTACGAAAGATTTAATGACTTTAATCGTCTTCTGATTTTTCTAACTAAGTTGTACTCATATTACTCAATAGTCTGGCTCTGACTGTCTACCGTGAGAACGAGAATCCTAGGTTAATTTTGTAATCAGTTTTCGTTAGAGTTCAGTGGAATTGAATTTGAGTAGGTAAGGATAAGGTTACTACGACGACGGGTCATTGCTCGTGTCCCCAATACCCGTAGGTCTAATCCCAGGCGAGTGCACAAATATTAAATGCGCAAATATCAAAAAAATAAACCGTCACAGTCACAGTCGTCACGTGCAAAATTTATTGCGTCCATGTGTCATACTAGTTATAGTTATTAGTTATTATAGTAGTGCGAAATGATATCACAAAATACATAGCACAGTCCTCTTGGTTAGAATTACAGACTTTGGACATTTTATTAATTAAAAATATGCAAAAAATGACAATGACATTCCAAATTTTTTCAAAAAATCAGTCCTCATATTTTATTTTGTGATTATTAATTTCGGTCTTTCTTAAGACGTAAAATTACAAATGAGGATTGTGGTTGCAAGATTTGAGTTGTGAGTAGGAGTGATAGACAAAAGACGACATTGTGTGACTCTGACTCTGACTGTGACTCCAGTATTAACTGGTTACACTTGTTCTTGTCCTACCCACTATTAATAGAATCATTTCATTTTAAAGTCACTTTGTTCATAGATAGATAGGCGACTGAACTCTCTGATTCTGATACTCATTTACGTCAATCTGACTTTGAAACGAAATATACATGCGCAAAAATATAAGAAAAGAAACTCGGACTGTTGGCCATACTTTTTTGAAATTTTCAAGTCAAGAAAACTTGTTTATTTTTTTTTGTGTAAGGTCCTTGAACTTGGTGATCCATTTTAGTCTGTTTATTATGGATTGAATTGATTTAATATCCCCATGAACAATTTAAAAGGTCAATCACACATATGGATATTATGTAGTGTGAGTGTGTTGACCTGATCCGGTGATAATCGTTAATTTAATGATTCATTCAAAATACAAATTATGGGTTGGCGGAGACGGAGGGTTAAAAATGCAAGTGTAAGCGTAAATCTTTGTACGTCACTCCATTCACTCCACTCCGTTCATTGACTATATTGTATTTCTAATTGTAATTAAACTCGTAGTAACCATTAACGTATTAAAGACTGCAAAGGTGGTGACTGCGCATAGAATTTAAAAAAAAAAAAAAAAAAAACACTCTATGGCCTCTACTCTCAATCCTAGGTTTTGAACATCTAGTCTGACTCTTTGGACTTGGGAGTTGGGAAGGGAATGGGAGGTGTCGGGAATATTTCTAAATGGATTTTAATTAATTCCAATCTTTTGTTTCATAGCAACGTTTTGATCTTTTTCCCTTTCTTTTCTTTTCTTTATATGGTGACAAACTGACTAGGATTATTAGAGAAAATAAATTATAGCTAGGTAGATATTTAGAACAAAATTAGAGTTAATTCCAAGAATTGATCATTTATGACAGGTATTTGTTAGATTTTAGCTCTCAAGGGAACCTTACCAAGTGATCACGGAATTTTGACCTGGAAATTTTTCAGCAAGTTCATTCAGTTGTACTGACACAATGTGGTGAAACATATTGTGTCACTTTTGCCGCTAAATCCCTTGGGTGACCTTCGGGGGTCAAGTTTTAATGTACAGAGTTGGGAATTTGAAAACCATTTCCCCCAAAGGCCTCACATTTAGCAGCACACATAGAAATGAGGGCTTTCCTGGAAATGGTTTCTAAATTCCCATCTCTGTACATTAAAGCTTGACCTCCGAAGGTCACCCAAGACATTTAGAGGTAAAAGTGGGACGAGATATTTGACACGCTGTTAGTATCCAGGAATGAAGTTGGAGACAAATTGTCAGGTGGAAAGATTTTTGTTGGATAGAATTGAAGAGTGGGTAATGAAAAGGGTTTGTGGACTCTAATTATATTCAAGGATGACTTAGATGTGTTAGAGATTAAGCTATGGGTCAAGGGTCAAGGTTGCTTTTACATTATAATAAGCCTAGTATTATATATACGTTCAGGTTGACGTTGGTAGTCTTTCAAAGTTCATAGTCGGAAGGTTGGACAGCAAGTTCTTTTTTATTGATAAGGAGCGATGAAACGAAAACATTTTGAGGAAATATAAATGTACCTAGGTCTAGGAAGTTTTTTTTTTTTAAATGAATCGGCTAACTATAGTGTCAATTCTATATTCTATGATCCCACTTTTTTTTAGTTCGGAAAATGAATACTCCGTTAGATCCGATAATCCATGCCATTTTCATTCATGAACTAAAATAGAGTGACTAAACTAAAATGTAATGTCGCCATCGTATCTCAGAACCCACAATAGGTACCACCACCAAGTGGGATAGCTCGTTGGAACGATCAGCTCAAATGGGATCTCAGACACCACATTTCAGATCAATCTGAAAGCGCAATCGCGCGCAGCGCGCGAGTGAAAATAGAAAAAAAATTACCATTTTGACATTTTCCAACCATTTTGTATGTTTTTCAACCTGAAAAACCGTTGAAAGTTCAAAATATCAAAAAATCAAAATTCACCACCACATTACCTAGTCTTTTATGAAATGCCATGAGTCCACAATTTCTGAGCAAGTTGGTTTTGCCTTCTTTTTTTTATACTTTGAAGTTTCCACGGCTTTCAGGTCAAAGTGCATAAGAAAGCAGCGTAAAAAAAATATATATATTATTTTCACTCCCGCGCTGCGCGCGAACGCGCTTTCATATTGAGCTGAAAGGTAGTGTCTGAGATTCCATTTGAGCTGATCTTTCCAACGACGTATCACACTTGGTTGTACCTTATTTAGATTCTGAGAAACATTGACGATAATACATATTACTTACTGTCCGTAGCACTCTAAGCGTGGAAATTTGGGCTGATTGGATATTGGATTTCCACACTTAGAGTGCTACGGACAATAGTCACCGTATAATATGGTTATCTTTTCTCCCTATGTCGTGGGTTGGATCTCTGAAGCAGACATTAGATACGTTTGTACCCTATCCGATATCTAACGAAAAAATACTTGGATGTTTGACGATGATTGGTTGATTTGATTTATTTTGAATGTTTAGACTGAGTCAATGAGTACAGGAGGATTGAATATTTCACCCAAGCCTGTCGTGGACACTCCAGCCAGCCAACCCATCAGTGGAATTGTTCCCGTCCCTTCGATTCAGTTTGAGAGTCCCAAGACGAACGCCGTCTCACCACCACCTACTCCTCTGGAAGATACACCCAAAAAGAGCACCATCAATCGTTGTGCCATGTGTCGCAAACGTCTAGGACTTACTGGTAAACATCACATTACACTTTACATCAAAATACTCATTATGATCTAATCATGTCTAATTATGGATGGGCAGATTGACAAATTATAGATCCCCCTACAGGAGTACATAACTACAGTAGGTACAATCAAGTGGAATACCGCGTTGGAAAGATCAGCTCAAGTCGGATCTCACACACCACATTTCACCTCAATCTAGAAGCACGTTCGTCCCCAGCGCGCGCTGGAAAATAAAAAATAAAGTTTTCGTCGTTTATCACCCACTTTCTTACGGTCTTCCGTCTGAAGAGCCATGAAAACTTCAAAAATTGTAACACGAATTTAAAACACTCGTATTTCTCAGAATCTCATTTTCGGGTGCTTTCACAAAAAGACAACTCTCAATTTCGGAGGAAAATCGACTCTCAGAAATTGTTACACCATGGCTCAAAATTTTGCGAAAAGCACTTTGGAATGCGGTGGTGAAATTTGTGTTTCGAATTTTTGAAGTTGTCACGGCTATTCAGACGGAAGACCATGGAAAAGCGGATGAAAAACGGAGACTAACTCATTCTTAATATTCCATCGTGCCATCGGCGTGAACGCGCTTTGAGATGGAGCTGAACTGGGGTGTCTCAGATCCGACTTGACCTGATCTTTCCAAGGATGTATTGGGTGTGTCCGTGTATATTGTGGTTACTGCTCTAGGGTGTTGCTCACACTTGAACCTTCCCACTATAATGTTGCTCACACTCAAGCCTTTCCACTAAGAAACCTTGATTACGCCCTTCTCTAAGAGGTTAGCCAGTACTGACCCCAACGAGTTGTTATTTATCCTTGGGTGAACATTACGGCAATGGGAAATAGATCTGTCCAATGTGCACCTCATTGTTTACAAAATGACGTCACAGGTTTAGAGTTTCCCATTCAATCCATGCACTTCATATTTGATTGCCGCGGGGTTGCCCGTCGGAATTTCATTATCTCCAAAAGGAAGAGTTTGAAAATTATTTTCAGTATTGGCTAACCTATAAGGGACGTGTTTTATTGACCTTGCTTTCCACTATGACGTTGCTCACTTGAACCTTTCCACTAAAATGTTGCTCACACACAAAACTTTCGACCATAACGTTGCTCACACTTAAACCTTTCGATTCTAATGTTGCTCACAGTTAAACCTTTCCACTATAATGTTGCTCACAGTTAAACCTTTCGATTCTAATGTTGCTAACAGTTAAACCTTTCCACTATAATGTTGCTCACACTTAAATCTTTCCACTATAACGTTGCTCACACTTGAACCTTTCCACTAAAATGTTGCTCATACACAAAACTTTTGACCATAATGTTGCTCACACTTAAACATTTCCACTATAATGTTGCTCACACTTTAGCCTTTCCACTTTAATGTTGCTCACAGTTAAACCTTTCCACTATAATGTTGCTCACACTTAAATCTTTCCATAAAGCCACCAGATTTGAAGCCGAAAATCTTAAACCAACTCTCATATGAACGGTGGAACATGTTTGTCGTGGGAACAGGCTTGCTCTGTGCGTCGAAAGAGTATATTGGGATTTGGTTTAGGATTTTGGTGCTTAAGTATGGTTGGACTGTTGGACTTTGACAGGGGTTTCACATTGAGCTTGAAAGTGGAAAGGTTTAAGTGTGAGGGACATTAATTTGTATAAACCCAGACATGTTTTACCTTGAAATCATTAGGTTATATTTGAAAAATCCAGACTGGACAAGATGACTGATATTTTTTTTGATTGTTTGTTTTGATTTTAGGGTTCGAGTGTCGGTGTGGAGGACTGTACTGTGGAGTTCACCGTTACAGTGACAAGCATGAGTGTACATTTAATTACCGTGAGATGGGTGCTGAGGAGATTCGGAAAAATAATCCGGTCGTCATGTCCGAGAAGGTCCAAAAGATCTGAAACAACCTACCGCAGCACCATTCCAATTCTCCAATCTTAATTCCCCTATTTTTCTTCCTTTAACGTTAAAATAACTACAAAACAAAACAACAATACACACACATACACACACGCGTCGAGTCGAGTTTAAAATATTAATTATCATGTGTTGTCTACGCTATACCCTTTTAATGGAATTCAATTCAAAAAACCGACAAAAAATGATGAGGTTTTCACAAAATTGGAAATTGGAATTAAAAATCCATAAACAAATAAATCCAACATATTTATGTAAACCAAAAACCACAATGGAGTAAATGTCGGGAATAAAAAGTTGGATTAATTTCAATTGATAAGTTTTTTTTTTCTCTGTACCCTTATGAGTTGGCAGTTTTAAGAGTCGGATTCCCCGGATTTCCTATTTAATTAAGTTTAGTCATAGAAATACAATACAACGCAACGGGTCTCAAAGAATTTGGAAAGAGTTGAGGCCATTTACATACACAAAAACTATGGACTCGGCCTCAATTTTTATTCTGAATTTTTTGAAAAAAATATTTTTTCCTTTGAGGAAAATTTAAAAATTTAAATACACGATTATAGTTAAGTAGAACGGAAAATATCGCGCAAGTTTTTTTTTTGAACAAAAATATGGAAATCCGGGGAAATGTTGTCTTTTTTTTGTTCATTTGGGGTAAAATGAGACGGAAGGAGGGTACGAAGGAGGTAAAAATGAATTTTTAATTAATTATTATGTAATTAAAAACACCCCGTGTCCCTTCCTCTCTTGTCTTAATTCTCGTGTAGCCTACGTGTGTGTGTTAAAAAACGAGCAATCAACAATTAATTGTTAGGAACTTTTTTGTAGACTATTAAGATTTAATTAATTAATTAATTATATAATTGTAATTTGTAAGGGTAGGTAGTTAAAAAATGATCCTCCCACACGAACGAAACTATTATAAAAAAAATGGGTAAAAATGAATGACTTATTTTACGTGTCCTTCTCAGAAGTAAGAGTTAATGGAGAGAGTGTGGTCGGTCAAATTTTTGCCATTTTGACGTACGTACGTGTATAATTAATTAATTAATTAATTAATTTAGGTAGGTGTCCATGCAGTTTTACGATGAAGCTTGTACATAACAATACGTCGATGATCTAAGAAAAAAACAAAGAGAATAGTCTAAGGAAGAAAATGTGTATTTCAGGGTTGTATGTAAGTGTACTACTGACAATGAATGTCTTGTTTTTTTGAAAATAAAAAAGTTCCCTTGGTTTTATTTGAAAAAAATACAATTGTATTTTGGTATTTTTATTGCTCTGGTTAATCCTATTTGACCCCATTGGGGTAGTTTTGGTTAGCTTTTTACAGTTTCCTTCCTATCTTCATCGAATAGATTTCTGAGACACCCTTTTTTAATTATAATTAATTCCGTGGCCATATTTTGAAAATTCTAGTAATTCTTCTATAAAATTGGGTGGTCATTGGTTAAATTTTTGTCACAATTCCGTACCCTAATTCTGACCCCATTTTTGACGGTCATGGAATTTTTTCATTTTATTTAATTACATTTTTGAATTTTAAGAATTATTTTGTTTCCTAAATATGGAAAGACTAAAATTTTTGAATTCGTTGTTTCCGTGACGAGAAATTTAAGGCCTCAGATGTTTGTTGATGATTTATTGAATGTTAATTAAAATTTTACTTAATCAGTTGTTGGAATTTTTGTAATTCCTGTATTCATTCGTTTCAAAATTTGAAACCTTTAATTTCCTTGGTCATTTTGGAAAATGAATGCATAGGGTCTAGAAATCTAGAAAAAAAAATTCATTTCATGCTCTAGGGAAGAATTTATGGATTAATCAGTACTTTCGTATTTTAATATATTTTGTATCCTTCCCGCCGCGCCGTCATTCATTTCGATGCAAATAAATAATGTTAGTGCCGTGGGCCATTCATAAATTACACAGGGCGCGGCGGCGGGGGTGGTGGAACTGGTGATGGAAGTTCATTCGGAAAAATAAATGGTCGCTTTCAGAAAAGCACTTAACTTCTTAAAATTAATTAAGAGAAATTAAAGAAACGAATTATTATGTTCTACAGATACGGTTAGATGAATGTTAGAAACGCATTAAGCGTTTATTGCCTTTCGAAACATGAAAAGTTGCCGTGTCTTATTATGTCACGTGGTCGAAGAGACTCAGCGTAGTGAGTGTCAGGCTTAATTTATCAGCTTCCAGGTTCAAATCCTAATCCTGGTCGACCTCCTTCCCAATTCCTTGTACGGTTGGGCGTTCGCGCAGTACTAACTCCTCAGAGATCTTGGTTAAGTGCATGGGTCAGCAGCCCCAGTGCGATTGTCCGCAAATTCGGCACAGAGGTGCCCTGATGACTTTTTGTTAAGGGCTTAAGCCAAAAAAAACTTTTGGTCACCGCCAGGGGTCACCAGAGGTCATGACATTGGTCCCTCTTAACCTCAGAAATCACCCTTACAAGATTTGTTGCCCTCGTCGTGACAAGCTACTTTTTCCTCTATCATTTTTGTCTGCAGTCAACGCCCACTGTCAGAGGTCAAGTTCAAATTCTATCTCCCCATTCTTGAACTTGACCTCTGAGCGCAGGCGTTGACCGCAGACGTAAATGGTAGAGGAAAAAGTTGCTTGTGTCAATGAGGGCAACAACTTTTGTGAGGGTCATTTTTTAACTATTAGCTACTTTTAACATTTTCGCCTAAAGTTGTATGAAAATTAACACGCATGAATCCAAGTTATGCGATGTTCTCATTAAACAATTCCCATGGACTTGACTGTGACATGACGTCATGGGTGACATGATCGCGTGGGGTTATCAATTAGCGTAATCTTACATTACTCTGTATGTTTGAATGCATGCACGCGTTAGCACTCTATTCCAAAAACAAACAAACCAACTACTTTAAATTTAGTAAAGAACGATGACGTGATTTATGAACAGCCCGCATATATTGGATATAGATTTTGAGGTCCATTTAAAAATTAAAGTTTGTATTTAATTCCGTTCCAAACAATTAAAAAGGTGGTTGAAATGAGTTAGGAAAATGGTGATTGAATTATTGGTCAAAGATTTATTTTTCTTACGAGGGGGATGAAATTTAAAAAAAAAAACTGTTTCAAATCAGTGTTCAATGTCAACTCATTGAGTTGAGTGGCGGGTATTGTAGGAACCATGTGTTCTCTCTTGTTTTGTATGGTTGAGGCGCCTACGGTTTCTGAACCCACTTTCTTTCCAAGAAATGAGAGAGAATTCTCTGGAAATGGAATTGTGCTCTGCCATCTGCTCTGTGTCTCAGAGTCCGTCGATTTCCAGTCGTCCGTCCTCTTTTCAATTCATCACTCAAAACCCTTCACTTTCAATCCGTCCTCTCTACCAAGAACAGTGGATCTAGTCATAGTCCATCATGAACTTTAATCAGTGACTCCAAACATTTTAATCAGTGTGACCAAGGATGGCGGTTCCTCCCAAAGCTGCGGTCAGTACGGAAGAACATCGAAAGTTTGTGGACGAACAATGGGACAAGAGAAGTAAGTGTGATCAGTGTTTGGCGCCCATTGATCCATGGGCTTGGGATTCAGTCAAGATCCTACCGTGTCTCCACATTCTTTGCAATGATGTTTGTGTGAAGAAAAGTAAATCAGAGGAGGACGAAGGTAAGCATCACTGATTAATTTATTGTCATATTTTTCAGTTATTCATTATTCATAAAAATGGATGGGTGTGGAGTGCGGAATTGGGCAGAGAGGCCAGCCAGGGACGGAGGAACCCACGCTACCGTATTCCTCCGCCTCCGCCACCCACCATTCCACCATCATTTTCATTGACAACTGGCAATTAGAGTAGCATGGCATGGCATCACTGCTTAAACAATAGTAGGATATGCATTTTGTTACCAAGAAGAAGAACCTACGCACACGCATCACTCATGAATTTTGTAGTTGTCATTTTTTTTTCAGTTATTCATAAATAAATATGAGTGGACGGCGCGCGTTGGGCGTGTTGTGGCCGCTTAACACGGACGCCACCGGGACTCCACACACTCCACATTAAAAAATATTCCCCCGTCCATCTAGTCAACTGGCAACTAGAGTAACATGGCATTGGCAATAGTGAGATACACATTTTGTTATGCGTAAAGGAGGTACGCACACGCATCACTCATGAATTTACAGGGTGTCTTCTTTTTTATTTGGCCACCTGTCAATTCTTCTCATTTCTTAACCATGCGGGCTAGAAACTTGAA
>JAQGCA010003212.1:0-12215 GCA_034698945.1 Protaphorura quadriocellata | reverse complement strand
CCCCAGTGTTTCCTCCCTAGGATGAAAATACTGGGGAGTGTTCTTTTCCCGGCAGTGTTTTCATCCTGCTACACCGGTCGGACCACGCAGACTACTTTCACCGGACTTTCACCTTGGGTCACTAGTATTTTGTTGCACTTCTCCGCGCTAGTTGCGTATAAACGCACAGTTCAGATTTAACACATGTAAAGGAGTGCAGGCGCTGTTACATACAGAATCGACATCTAAAAGCGACTGTGCTACATAGACATAATATTAATTAATTGAATGAATTTATAACAAGCAATTAATCATAGTATGCATACACAGAGAAAGGGTTGAACATTATCCCAATCCCAGGCGTAGACAAATGGAGAATTAAATTAAATAGAGCCCTGAGTTCTCAGGATGGGAAAACACCGAATATATATATGTGAGAAATCTGACTCAATGTGAATTAACTTCTGAATTTCGTAAAGATTGACCAAATAAAAAAAGCCTTTATCTATCTGTCTACTTTCGGGCGATTCGGGCTTCGTACACAAATTACCAACTTACCGTTATCTTAGACCTAAAATTGTAATTACCCTATGGGACTGACCCACAACATATATCAGACAGTTTTAAAATCTCTGTTAATTCCGTTGTGCATCGGCTTTCAATTGGAATCAGTTAACCTCCGACAGTTCGTTCCCTCACCTTCGGAACACATTCCAATATTACCTCCATATAAAATGAAGATTCATTTGTTGTCGCCAGCAAAAATTTAATATTTTATCTTCCTTTAAGTTTCTACATTTTAGGTTCTTGTATTGTTATATCTGGACTTTTTGTCCAGATTTTTTTGCAGGATTGCCCGCGTCAAACTGCATTGTCTAATTTAACAATTTAAGTGATTTTGTTATCTAATTAAGTCAAAATAGTTGTTTAAAACAGCAAACTTTTTTGTCGGAATGTAACATCCAATCGATGTAAATCAATTTAGTTATTATACCTGAACTGCTTGGGCTACGGGACTTTGTGACATTAATAAAAATTGTCTGATTCCCTGGCACGATTTTTTCCTACTGTATATAGGTGTTCCGATCCGATCCAGTTTTATGGGCACCCTTTATATATCTGACTTCTGAATAAAATGGTCACCCATACGTTATTTCTAAAAAAAAAAAAAATATGATCATATTTATGATTACAACTAGAAAACTCTTATTTCAAGAACGATGGAGATGGACCCATCAAAGCAAGCACGCAGGAAGAAGAGCGGAACTGTGAGAGGAGGGACGGTGTGACCCACAGACAGAATCCATGATCCATGGATTTTATTTGTATCGTATTATTTTAATTTTAATGAGATTTTAGAAAAAGTGCACACAACTCGATACGGTACCTCACTTCACTTCTGAATAAAGTGGTCCACTATAACGTATATAATTTATACGACATTATTTGGATGCTTTTAATTCGAATTAAAAATGCCCTAGTTGGCTTTAACTTCGGAATAAATTGGACACCTTGAAATGAAACCTTGAAGTTGAAATTATCTCTCCGGAAGTTTTTCAATGTGTTCTATTTGTTTCAAAATCATATAATCAGAAATCCGTCTTGTCTTAGAATACTGAGAATGCCCTCTACAGAGCAGACTTGCGTTTGGTAATTTTCGAAGGCCGCGTGTCGAGTAAGCCGCACGTATAAAAGACCGGCAGAAGTTTATTGGACGTTGACTCGAGAGGACACAAAATTGTGATATTGATTAGTCAGTGAGTGTAACTAAAGCCAATTCCGACTTTAATTAAGTACTAATTAATGCAGTCTATATTATATATTAAGTTTAGTTGTTAATACAGTACATAAACATAATCCGAGGATAGTACGACCGGCAAGCATAGAAATTGCATCAGGTGTTGGTGTTGGCGTCAGTGAAGGGATCGAGTTCACATAAATCGGTAAGTAATTTTTATTCAATTTCAACTTTTACTTTTAATTCAATTATTTAGAACTGAAAACCGACAAGAAAAAGTGGTGGATTATCGCCAAAATTCTAGGATTAGAATTAGAACAATTCTCAAAAATAGAGTTTTTGGAACAAAAACATTGAAAGGAATTTCATATGGCAGGCGGGAAAAAATCTGGGAGTATGTACTGTCACCGATCCCATCATTTATTCCATGTCGTCCTGTGTCTCCTTATAAGCAAAGAAAACAAAATATTTGACAGTGACAATTTGATTGACAACATTCAATTCATATAATACTAAATCAACACTACCGGTACCGGCAACTGGCTCAGGTAATTCAGAATTCAGTCTTGGTACGTAAATGAGAATGGTATTATTAATCGAATGAGAAAAATAGAATTTTTATCCAAGCTACCGTAAAAAGCGACCAATCTCCTATATTGATTAATTTGTTGTTGTCATTCTCCCGTACAATGTCATCTCCTCTGGTTAAACTAATAACGCAAAATATATATTAGAGGTTAGGGTTAGATGAGCGACACTCACTGCAAGTTTAGATTTCCTCGACTCACTGTGGAATTTAGATTCGACGGTGTAACTCTCGGATTCATTTATTTCTTCGACCACCACTTCTCAGTTTTCCGAATTTAGAGTCGAGTAAGGATTTGGAAGTGTACTGGGTTTCCACGACTTCACCTCTGAAGTAGAGTACTTATAAGAAAATTTAATTACTGTTACAGCTCAATTATGGAGCATCCTGCAAAAGCTACGAAAAATGGAGATTCGAATTCGGATAGTTCGGAAGAAGTCGTTATCCAGTCGGATGATAAAGGTACGTTTGATATTGTCTATAATTTTCGTGATAATTTTTTTGATTCCCATATTTTGTTTTATTTCGCTCTACTATTTTCAGAAGCTGTTGAATTGATCGGAAAAATTAAACAAAAAAGAGTTGATCAAGAAAGAAACTATCAGGTCAGTGTTACAGCAATTTGAACTAGTTGTGATTAAATTAGTGGGAGGAGCAGTTGATGTTTTGACTTTTCTTTGGCTGATTTTACTTCACACTAAAACTAAAACTATTTTAATCGTTTCAATAGGCCGCATTGCTGGAATTAGCGAAGACAAGGAATCTTATTGTTTGTTTACCTACTGGATCCGGAAAAACGTATATTGCTCTCCAGCTGGCAAAACATTATTTGCCTGTCGCCATCGAGTAAGTATATTTTTACGATTATTTAGTAATCCAGAATCCAGCATTAAGATATGACCTAATCTATTGACAAGTAAACTTACTCGGCATAATGAAAGAAGTATCTCATTTGGAATTTGACAATTAGACTTTCATTTTTATGTCACCGTCTTTATTTTGGTGAATATATTTTGTCATCATGCTTAAAACTGCGTGAATAATTGCGCAATAAATGTGATCTGTGGAAGAATTTTGAATTCTGAATAAACTTTTGCCATATTTTTTTGTCTTCATAAGTAATACTCTGTTGGCTTTTTAACAATTTACATATGTATTAACTGAAATAATGCACTACTCGACATTTGTTCTCTCTCCTAATATTGTTCAGTTTGTTTGTATTTATATTTAACGCTTCTAAAGCTTAATAGGTGTAACTGCTTCAGTAAAGAAATGTCCGCCTTTTTTAATAGTTTCAACTCAGGTCTCAGGTTCAGACATCAGACAAGTAAACTGACTGCTGATTATTTTAAATATCAAATTAGTGCAGGTGATTAATTATCGTCTTTGGACCTGAATATTTTTCTAGGAAAGACAAGCTGATTGTGTTTTTGGCTACAACTGTTCCATTGGTTCATCAGCAGGCGATTTACTTCAAAGAGAATATTTACAGTGATACGTCTGGAAATGCGGGTGTTAGACCCTTTACTGGGGATATGAATGTGGATAACTGGGGCCAGAAGAAATGGTTACTGGAACTAAATAAGCATCATGTGAGTCATTATACATATTCTGTACCATTATTATTAATTATGGAAGGAACGGTAACACGCCAGGTAAACTGGAATATTCAAACCTGACGTTCGTAAGAATATGTTGCGGAACGTTTAGCCTTTGAATTAAACAAGACTTTATACGTTATTGGCAAGGCAAATAGAAACTGCAGTCTCAATTTCTGCATGGTCCCCTCCCATGAATATTTTTTAAATATGAATATTTTTATTTTGACTTTACGTTTTGTATTGTAAATTAACTGGTGTAAATCAACCGAAACGGACTGAAGCCGACTCATTCTTTCTGTAGTTTGAATTGAATATTTTTAACCTAGAATATTAATTCATGGATTAATTACCCTGTTGTCTTTTAGGAAGTAAATTTAAATTAATTTCGATTTTGCAGATACTCGTCATGACCCCGCAGATTTTTTTGGACATCGTGGAGCATAATTTTGTGAATTTCAATCGAGTCGCACTTTTGATACTTGATGAGTGCCACCACGCTGGAAAAGATCATCCAATGTCTAGAGTAAGCCCGGAATATATTGTATACGACGGAGTATTCTGCATATTATGTACAGCAGTGAGTATAAACGAAGTCGTCAGTAGGGAATTCTCATACATCCCGAAATACAAAATTCGACATTTCCCTCGCATCAACTTTCATTTAATGTGATCATTATTTCACTCCAGTTTATTCAACATGCATGTCTTCCTAATAGAGAAGGAAACTTGGTTTTTTTCTGCATTGGAGTGTTGGAAAATGTCGGATTTTGCTTTAAGAACTTATTTTTGTTGATTGGTAGTTATGAGACATTTTGGATTAATTTCATTGATTTTTGTACCTGTTTTGACACTTGTTTGACATACTTCACTAGATTATGCAGTCATACCGTATTCATGTGCAAGAATGCACTGATGAGTCTAGCCAAACCCGGATTTTAGGACTGACCGCAACTATTATTCGTGGGCTTGGTGATGTGAACAATATTGCAGACGAAGTGGCAGAGATTGAGTCTACAATGAATTGCAAGGCAATTACTCATCATGACTACGAGGACGTTTTGAAGTAAGTTTTATTTTCATGATTAATAGAATAGTTTTCGACTAGATGACTTTTTTTACTAATAGTAAGGTAATATTAGTTAACTTGGGTTGAAAGCTGCATTTTGTTTGTTCCTTTATTAATTTGCTCTATCAACGCAGTCTTACATACAAGATACAAGTAAGCGTACGGATGTCTGATTATGACAACAGGAAGGGAAGGAAGGAAAGGAAGAACACATTTACAAACAACCCTAGAGTCTATATAGGAATATAATTTATGATTTAGTATGTCCTTATTCCAGTCCTTGTCATGTATTGCTCGCATCAGATACTCATCTAGTTTACTGTTATTGAATTTGCCAATAATTATAGTTTATTGAAAAGATTCGATTTCATTGCATTGCAGATATTCCACTAATGCTGAGTTAGAGTTCATCAAATACACGAATTCCCGTGATTGTGATACAGAGAAGGGAAAGTGGCTGCTTGGGCCATTACAGGAACTCCTCTTCTTCCTGAATAGAGAATGTGACTACGATGTTAGTACTAATCTTAGTTCACCGGCAAGGAAAAATGTTTATTCGAAAAAAAAACATTATATCCAGGAGCTGGTCAAAACCCTCAAAGATGTAACTGACATTTATAATGAGCTTGGTAAGTTCAAAATTACATATTTCTATTCTAAAATCAGTGTACGGGAATACGAATAGTGAACTTGATTGAAATGTACACAGGCTTGTATTGTGCTCGTTTGGCTGTGTGTTTCAAATTGGCATTGATGGCGGCGCATCTCGAAGACGAGAGCAATCCAAATCAACAACTTAAGAGATCACACCGGTTACTTGTGATTGGTGTGCTAGCGCAATTTCTCCGCCGGTCAGACCTAATTATCGGCGAGGTGGATAAATCATTTGAAGTGCGGTTCGTTTCACCCAAGTTAAAGGCTCTTACTGAGCTCTTCAAGGAGTTTAGGTAATGATTTTGGATTTAACATTTAATAATCAACAATCCTAAGAAATGGGCAAGGGGCAGAGGCTGACTGTCTAAGTTATAGCTAAACAGATTTACACCACATAATGTTCCACACGTAATCCACATTTTAAAAAAACCAAAAGAATTTAATACAAGTTCAACATTAGTTTAAGTTAAATACGATGGATGCTTTGATTGTAATATTTTGCCCACTCTTACAACGTTCATATTTGTTATGAAATATTAATTGGGTAAATGTTCTGTTCTGATTCTGAACAACAGGCCCGCGGATCAGGGGGGTAAATCAAAGGAGAACCTTTGTGCCATAACCTTTGTGCAGAGAAGAATAACAGCGCAGATTTTGTCGTGGTATTTTTTGGTAAGTTATAATTTATTTGTGAATTCAATTCAACTCACTTAGGTGGAATCCCAATAGGTACAGTACTTGTTTCATACAATTTGTCCAACCGAATTTTCTCAAATTCTGCAGCGATGTGTTTTAACAGTTTTAATTTATGGGATGAAATAAATTTTATGCCATTAGTGGGTTTGGGTTTGACTTTACCCTGGCTTGGCTTGGTGGCTTGGTTATATTTGGGTTCGGATGATTCGGAACCGTAATTTTTAAAAGGCTTAGTGGGAGTGGTACTCGATTCTTAAATCGCCCACTCTAGTTTAGTACACTAAAAACAGAGAACAGAATCAGGACTGTGGATTTGAGACTTTGGTTGTGGCGATAGAATCGAAAAACAAGTCTCTTGTTCTTCAGAGAACAAGATTCTTTGAATGAATGTTATTCCTTGTTATTCTTTGAATTTGTTTGAATGATCTTTGAATATGAATATCATTCGAACATGATTGTATTATAT
This sequence comes from Protaphorura quadriocellata, assembly GCA_034698945.1. NCBI lineage: Eukaryota > Metazoa > Arthropoda > Collembola > Poduromorpha > Onychiuridae > Protaphorura > Protaphorura quadriocellata. The sequence continues at coordinate 5,429 of JAQGCA010003212.1, read as the reverse complement.
TTCGAAAAAGAGTTATTAGTTGTTTGAATTAGCTGGAATGGACTTTTCTTGACAGGACTTGGCAGAGTATGGAGGAATAGAGTCCAAATTCTTGCGGGCAGCGTTTGTGATTGGATCGTCCTCGAATCCATCCGACATCAAGGAATCCCGAGTGACGTCTAGTAAGCAAGCAGAAGTCGTTCAGATGTAAGAATTGACTGGAAGTATTAGTTTAATTTCGAAAATAATAATTATGTTCTGTATAAAATGTAAGATCAATCTTGAATCAGCTACCGATCAACGAGCACCGAGTCATCATTGCTGCTGATCAGTCCCGGAGACTCGAATATATTCTGTTTTGACTGTCTCACGATTCAGTCCGAAGAAAAATAGTTATATACATTACTATTTCTTGCTGAACTATTACTACAATTTCTATTCGTGTCTACTCTGCCATGATAACATAAAACTGAGCTTGCTTTTGTAGTTTGGATTTTTTTTCAGAGAATTCGTTTTACTTTACTTTTATATCCATCTTTGTCGTGACTGTACATCTGTACATTGTCTCAACCTTAACTTAAAAGTTTTTGTTATGTAGAAACAAACTCAAATGTAGCGGGATATCGATTTACTACACCAGAAGCTTATGAATTTTATGTCTTCAGTCTCTGTGTTTAAACATTCATTTCAACAGCACTCGATTTTACCGCTACCTTCATTTCTGCAGGTTCCACGAGAAAAAGTGTAATATTGTGTTCGCCACATCCGTGTTGGAAGAAGGTCTTGACGTTCCTTCTTGCAATCTGGTCGTCCGTTTTGATGAGATTAGCACTTATCCATCTTACGTGCAATCCATGGGGCGTGCACGTAAACGCGGAGCTAGATTTTGTGTCCTTGCTGGGGGCGATAAGGCGAAGAAACTTGAAGATTCCTGTGCTAAGTTTAAGTCGTACAATGTTGCACTTTCGGATCATTTGAGAAATCATGCCTTGCATTTAGGAGAAGAGGATGAAGATAAAAACAATTCCCCAGTTGAAGGAGACGAGCTTCCTCCGTTCTGCCCCAATGGGCCTGGCACAACCCCAAGGGTGACAATGACATCAGCGATATCACTTGTCCATCAGTAAGTTGTAAAGATAACTGTTGTGGATACGAATAATCGAATATTGTTTGTATTTTTCTGCTGTGCCATCTATAAAATATTGAGTATTGTCAGCTCTTGAAAATAATAGATATCAAGTAAAGATGAACAATTATAATTTATAAAAAGATAATCACTGTCCTTGCATTTACGATAGTCTTTCGAATTACAAAATACAAATTATTTTTCCAAAAATGGTTTAAGATTATATATGTATAGTTTGTAAGGGTTGGTGCCGGGAACCTTACGTTTTCACTAACCGAGCAAGCGAATTTCAATTTAGAATTGGAGTAATTATTTTCGTTTACTGTTTGGACTGTGGAAACCTTTGAGACTTTGGTTAAAATATTGGAAGACACCATTGGTATTTGTCGAAAAAAAATGCCATGAGGGCAAAGCCTTAATGTACCGCCATGCTCTCAACGAAGAGATTGTTGTAGGAAATCAAGTTGAAATTTGAGTAATTTAATGACTGAACCGAGAATCGAACTCAGGTCTCACCTTTCCGGGGTATTGCTCTACTTCTGAGCTATACGACCATTGTTAGATAGTTTATACTCAGACTCCCTTCTTGTAATATTACCCATACACATTATCAGAAGTACTCATTCATATGCATATCCCTTCTTGGTTTCTTCTCTGAGATAACCAAATGAGATATTCCTTTACCTGGAATTATCTTTTCCTGTGCCAGATTAACCTGATCAGCGGCTAGCGGCTCGTCCGTTACACTCTATCGAAACTTTTCCACCTCACCAAATCATTTTTTGTCGGCACCTTACCTTCAAATGGTGTCTTCTAAAATTCTCACCGAAGTTTACTGAAAGGTTTCCGCGGTCCAACAAGCGTTTTATTTTTTAAATAAGTAATTACTCAAATTCTAGAACGAAATATTCGTTTGTACGGGTAGTGACAACTTAAGGTTCCCAGCGGCAACATCCACCTTTAAGATTTTAGTATCAAGATGACGAATTATAAATAAATATGGTGATCTTGATGAGTGATTCTAAACTTTTAAACCCACAGGCTTTGAATCAGGATGTACCATATTCTATTCTGAAAAGGATAACGTGCCTTCGAGGAATTGAGGCAACATTTCTATTTTTAGACAAATTCAGAAGTTTAATATCACTTTGTCTACTTTCAGGTACTGCTCGATGCTTCAAGCAGATAGATTCTCTTCTTTACATCCGGTTTCGTGGTGGGTACATGTTCCACAGAAAGATGGAACAACTCTGATCCAGGCATATCTTAGATTTCCATACACCGCTGCCGTTAAAACAGATGTAAAGGTGAGTGAAACTAAAAGGAGGAGGGCAGTACCATAGGACTCGGTGAATTTGGACGTTGAACTTTATTACTATAATATCATTCATTTTTAGGGGCCACCAATGTTGAACAGAAAGCTAGCTAAGAGGGCTGTTCATTTAGAGGCGTGCAAGCAGCTTTATGAGAATGGTGGTTTGAACCACAATTTGATGCCCGTAAGCAACCCACTTCCAAAGGACGTTCTAAATTTTCTACATGAAGTGGAAACGGGAGAGATATTGGCGAACGAGAAAAAATTTCCATGGTATAAAAAGAAGGTAAGTCCAAGCCCAATTCCTCATAAGTTATCAATACACCTCTGAGCTCCATAGTGAGATGACTTGAGAGACAGGCGATGTATGAGTACTGGGCATACTGATTACAAATATAAGTGACTGGGGTAAGTATCGAACTCACGACCACTACCTTCCCGGGTTTTTACTCGTCCATTGGGCTGCACGGCCACTTTTGACATTTATACACTCATCGTCAGATTCCTTTGCTTGTTCCTCACGTGTACACTATACACAAAAACACACCACATTAACTGAAGAAGCAGTCGTATATTAATTATTATTTTCCCGGAGACTGATAGTGATAACCTAATTAGATGAAATCATATATGGAATTATATTTTCTTGTGTACGCCAGATTAAGCATGTGTCCTGGTCGTTACACATTGACTTGTATTTTGTACAGTGATTTACATTTACTTATTTTATTTCTGTAACGTTATAGTCCGGTACGTAATGTGCCAATTGTTTTACTTTGATTTCAGGTGCCAGCATTTGTCCGGAACGTTGTGATTGAATCAAACTCAAAGTTTGATGTATTTCTAATCGAATTCAATTTGAGAAATCCAACCCAAGTCTCAGCAGATAGTATCTACAATTTCGAATTGAAATCTTACAGATATGGGTTAATTTTGCCCCAGAAAATTGGAACGGTAAGAAGCCGCGCACCTCATCTTTATTTGTCTGTGGTAATGAAGTTTAATGTTTCTTACTTTATTATTACAGTTTGGAGGCTTCCAAATTGAAGGAAGGTTTGGAAAATTCGATGTCCGTTTTCGAAAAGTGACGTTGAAGGAACATCCAAATGGTTTTACTCCAGATGAATTGTCTACAATGAAGCTATTTCATTCCGTCCTATTTGAAAAGATGTTGGAATTGAAATTCTCTTGTACCTATCGTTCTGCCGATTGCCCATTCTTCGTAGTGCCTTTGCGCAAAGGTAAGTTCACTTTTCTACCGGCCATATTATCAAAAAAGACTTCAAGATGGTGCTGTTTTTTTGGAAATAAACTTAAATATCGTCTGGAGGGCAGCGACTAAACTTTCATTTCGCTTTCGTTCTGAAACTAATTTCTTGTGTCAGACATAAAAAGTCGTAATGAATTTGCTGTTCGTGATTTCCGTTTCGATCACTGTATATATGAGCTGCCTCGAATATTCAGTAGGTTGGCTCTTTGATAATATACCTTACTACGTATCTTAAGAATTTTGGTGTTGGTAGTCGTAGTCTGATTGATTGACATAACAGTTTATGCATTATGTTTAGGTGAATCGTGCGATAGCTTTACAATTGCTTGGGATGTTATAAACACGGCATCTTTAATACAAGAGTCGACATTCCATAATCCTTTGACTGAGGACGAGGCGCAGGAGCTGAACGAATTTGAAGATTTTAGTGATTCAATTGTCATTCCTTGGTATAGAACGCAAGGTGGAAAACTAGTGGTATGGAAAATATTTATCCTCCTATGTATCTCAAAGTTGGAAAGAAGGTAACCTGTGTAAGTCTAAAAGTAAGTCTGGTTGGAATTGAATTTACAGATGTACAATGTTATGTCTACACTATCGGACAAGACTGTACTATCGAAGTTCGAGGAAAATCCAGATTATCCCAACTACGCGGCTTACTTTAATCACAAGTACCAAATTGTTCCAAAATTTTTATCTCAGCCGTTAATAAAGTGCAGTTTAGTGTCAAAACAATTGAACTATTTGTCACCAAAGCATGAGTTCAATAAGGCTGCGAAAGCCGAAAAGAAGTTATACAAAGAAATTGATGTAACTATTGTACCCGAATTCTGTCGACGTTTTCCCTTTCCCGGTTCACTTTGGGTACAAGGACGATTGATACCAAGTGTGGTACACAGAATATATCGTTTGTTACTTGCGGAGGAGTTGAAACATGAAGTAGCCACTAAATTTTCATGGACAGCCGCCATGGAATCGGGTAATGTTTACTAGTTTTGTGCATATGATTTTAATTGTTCTTCAGATTTGAGTACTAATTACAGTGTTCACATTCCAAATAATTTCAGAATATCTGAATAACTATACGGAACATGATGAGATAGTGCAGCTCACGGTTGAATCTAAAGGCCTCACTAATTCGTCACAAGCTGCCACTAATGTAACTGATTTGCCGTCCACAACTACAAACGGGAATACAAATGAGACCTGGGATTCGGAGGCGTTTCTAGATTATGTTCATCCTTTAAAAATTAAAGTCGAGGATATCGAACGCATTCGAGCTGCGAGAGAAAACAATGATACTTTTGAAGATGATTCAATGGGTGATTCTTACCGGCCAGAAAATCTGCCACTTAAATTCCGTAAGTTGGGATAAAAAATTTCTCCCTGCTTTGTCCGTGGTGAAACACTAACCGGGCGTGAATATTCCAACATCACAAATTACTTGTTTTTAAAATTGAAGAAATGCAAAACGTTTTAAACCTAGCTCCGGAGTTAAAATATTATCTTACACTTTGACGTAATCTTACAGATTGTATGATATTTATAGGTCTACACGACTTAGAAGACATGGAGTCGACGGTTAAAGACTTAGACAAATCTGCTGATTTTTCCGTACAGAAGGGACCTAGTTCGCACGTCATAATGGAGGTTTGTTTTGCTTTATTGCGAAAGGCGGAACGACTGAGCTATACAATGGTCATTGGTGTGTGTGTGTCTGTGTGTGCGCACTCTAGCGG